>PVJC01024226.1:0-25695 GCA_004026665.1 Murina feae
TGGGCACTTAGGCTGTTTCCAAATTTTTGCTATGGTAAATTGTGCTGCTATGAACATAGGGATGCATATGTCCTTTCTGATTGGCGTTTCTGGTTTCTTAGGATATATTCCCAGAAGTGGGATCACAGGGTCAAAAGGGAGATCCATGTTTAATTTTTTGAGGAAACTCCATACTGTTCTCCACAGTGGCTGCACCAGTGTGCATTCCCATCAGCAGTGCACGAGTGTTCCTTTTTCTCCGCATCCTCTCCAGCACTTGTCGTTTGTTGATTTGTTGATGATAGCCATTCTGACAGGTGTGAGATGGTACCTCATTGTTGTTTTGATTTGCATCTCTTGGATGACTAGTGACTTTGAGCATGTTTTCATATGTCTCTTGGCTTTCTGAATGTCCTCTTTTGAAAAGTGTCTGTTTAGGTCTTTTGCCCATTTTTTGATTGGATTGTTTGTCTTCTTTTTGTTAACTTGTATGAGTTCCCTATAAATGTTGGAGATTGA
The DNA here is from genome assembly GCA_004026665.1 of Murina feae. NCBI lineage: Eukaryota > Metazoa > Chordata > Mammalia > Chiroptera > Vespertilionidae > Murina > Murina feae. The sequence continues at coordinate 499 of PVJC01024226.1, forward strand.
ATATTTCTTGCCATTCCCTTCTGGCCTGCAAAGTTTCTGTTGAGAAATCAGCTGACAGTCGTATAGGTTCCCCCTTGTAGGTAACTAACTGCTTTTCTCTTGCTGCTTTTAAGATTCTCTCCTTGTCTTTTGCCCTTGGCATTTTAATTATGATGTATCTTGGTGTGGTCCTCCTTGGATTTCTTTTGTTTGGAATTCTCTGTGCTTCTTGGACTTGGAAGTCTATTTCTTTCATCAAGTGGGGGAAGTTTTCTGTCATTATTTCTTCAAATAGGTTTTCAATATCTTGCTCTTTCTCTTCTTCTGGCACCCCTATAATTCTGATGTTGGTGCGCTTGAAGTTGTCCCAGAGACTCCTTACACTATCTTCATACTTTCTGATTCTTCTTTTCTTTTCTTTTTTCTTTTGGCTTTTCTGGTTGGGTGGGTTTTGCTTCCACATATTTCATATCTTTGACTTGATTCTTGTGATCCTCTCATCTGCTGTTGGATCTCTGTATATTATTCTTTATTTCGGTCAGTGTATGCTTAATTTCTAGTTGGTCCTTTATCATATCCTTGAGGATCTCATTAGATTTATTGAGGGTCTCACTAAATTTATCGTCAGTCTCTAGAAAATTCTTGAAAAACCTAATAACGGTGGTTTTGAACTCTATATCCTTTCATTTTCTTTCCTCCATTTCTGTCATTTGTGACCTGTTTCTTTGTCTCCACATTTTGGCTGCTTTCCTTTCTGAGTTGGGTGATCACTGAGAGGAATTAACCTCTAAGCCACTTGGTTATGAGAGTCAGCTGTGTCTACAGTGGGAGAACTTCTGTGCTGGAGACACCCTTATGGGGCAAGGGTTGTTTCAGTGGGGCTTTTGTACTCACTGCATCTGCCCCGAGTGTGTTTTATTCTTAAATGATTTTTCATAGCATAATCATGTGGAACCATTTATAACAATATGCACATAGAGAGAGCCATATCGTTAATTTGAAGAAAAAAATTTAGCCAAAAATCTCATGTTATTGTCCCTATGTCTCCTTGTTTCAGTTTCTTAACATAGAAAATTAGTTGATAAAGAGCACTGCATCTAAAAATCTCATCCTGAATTACACTTTTCACTTAGCTTGCATAATGCCATTAGTCTAATTGTCACATTTGTTTCAATAATAGATGTAGCACTGCTCTTAATTTACTTATGTTTCTATGCTTAATGTAAGAATATGTTAAATATAGAATTATAATTCTAAACACATAAAGCTAAAATATTTTTTCTTTTATTAGCTGATTTCCTATTTATGTTAGGCTGCCAAATTGAAATGGCTTAATATTCTATAATCTCCATACACATGAAAATACACACAGTAGTGAAAAATTTAGAAGGGTCTTATGAAATTCATCTGGCCACATATTTAGTTGTTACAGGAATTTCTGACTATGGAGCAATAATTTTGTATTCTCTTTATTGCAAAAATAAGTGAATTAACATGAGAATGCTAATTGTGTTTTATGCAGGAGTCTCTCCTTATATGATGGGGATAGGTCCCAATTTCCAGTGGAGGTCTAAAATTGAGGATAGTACTGCAGCTTATATGTATTGGTTTTCCCTACATATAAACACTTTTTTCAGTTGAAGGAAGCATTTGCAGCTTCCTTTTAGCATAGTGAAATTGTCAGCGTCACTATTCTTGCAATTTGGGGCTATTATTCAGTAAAATAAGGGTGACTTGAAGACAAGTGCTGTGATACTGTGATGACCAATCTGATAACCAAGAGGGCTTCTAAGTGACTAATGGGCGGTAGCATATACAGCTTGGATTCACTGGACAAAGGAATGATTCATGTCCCCATGTGATGGGGAGGGACAGCTCTAGATTTCTTCATACTACTCAAAACAGCATGCGACTTACATGAATCATTTATTTCCGTAATTTGTCACTTCACACTTTTGGTTGAATGCAGGTAACTGAACTCACGGAAAGCAAAAATCAGGACTGCTGTACACACACATTATAAAAGTAATACATTTTTAATTACTTTCGTGATGTGAAATTAATGAGTTATTTGTTTAGTTTTAGATCTTAGTGCTAAGCATGAGAAAAGCAGAGCTGTTCCAATCTCCTGTGTAATATGTCCGTTAGCAGTAGGTGGTAAGCCTCTATCAAAAGGAAGTTGCCTATTAAGCTACAGACTTCCTCATTCAATTGCATGCTCCTAAGCATCCTGGTGTGCCTATTAATATTTCAGGGGAACATAGAATCAAAGTCAGGAAGAAGTAAAATCTGTCATGAGATATGAAATTCTACCTTGAGGTGATGCCAAGCATTCTCCCATCAAATGGTTTTATCTCTAGTTAAACTTATAAGAAAATTTGATCAGAGTAATTCCTTGCAAAATAATGTTACAATCTAAGAATTACAATAGAGAGAGGAATGCATTGCAGTGCTAGAATTCAGACTTCCTGAGGTAATATCAATTAGCAAATATAGATACTACAAAAATGAAATAGACTGAAGTAAATTAAACTGGGACTAGACACCTAACAGATGTGCTTGCATCTTGATAAAAGAAAGATAAGTTGTAACTATAATTTTGTTATTATTGGGCACCTAACAAGAAATGGTCTGTGATTTGTCAGCTAAATGATAATATTCCCACTCACATAATAGTAATCAGCAAAGTTGGTAAATTTCAACAACCAGGATACTGAACATGTTGTTAAAGTTATTTGAGGATGATCAGAAGTTCAGGGTGTCTTCGTTCAGATCCATTTCTCCACATACCTCATCAGAAGAGGATCACTGTCTTGAAAGACAGTCCCATAAAGCCCATGGTGCAAGGGGAAAGCAAGCCATTAGATTTTTGGAATCTGAGTTTTATAGCTGAAGTTCTAATAACAGTACCAGATTTGAAGAGGCCCCAGTGTCATGTTGAGAAGTCAGCATAAATGACTAATTCCTTGTGGTGAAATGGCTGAGGGCTTCTTATACTGAGCTATCTAAGAAAAGGGGAACCAGTCAGCTATGGAGGATGGCTTCATTGTACAACAGGGAACTGGAACATATGGAGGTCTGACAGAAGAAACTTATTGGAAGATATAATGCTATAGGAGAAATTCAGCTGTGTTAACCATTAATATCAGTGTCCAATGGGCAGATTCCATAAATGAAACAAGGTTTGCCATTAGAAAGGTCCTTAAGATATATGGGTAATACAAATCATGTCAGATTGGGTAAGTTAAATCTAAAGTCACTGTCATGCTCCTTGGAATCCCTACAGTGACTCAAATCTGCTCATTAAATCCTCCTGCTATCCCCCTTGAAAATAAGCAACAATCATGAAAAGCAAAAACAAACAAAAAAAAACTTTTAAGAGGCTAAACAAAATAAATATAGATTTTTTTTCCCTCTTGGTGGCTATAATCCCTGATTGACTCATACTGTTTCTATTTTTATTGTAGTCATGAGCAAACAGACATAACAACACCTATATTTAGAAATAAAACAAAACTACCAACACCAACACAGAAACAAAATTACTTTTTTGGGGAAGTCTCTTTTTCTGTAGCTCTCTTTAGAGGATGATGATAAGATCCAGCAAACATAAAACAATAACCTGAAGTTGCACCTTGATGGAAGACCTGTTTGATACTCTCCTGGTGTAGATAAAAGGGCTTGCAGTGTCATATTTACTGATCCTCTATTTGCTTCTTTTGAAGAAAACCTTAGTGGCAGGTCAAGAACTGCTTGATTAACTGCTGAGTTAAACCTGAAGGAGAATATTCAGGAGTCCCTCCCAGGCAGGGTCTTCTAGCCTGTCTTTTTCTTACTACACTTGCATATATTGGCTAATGTCAATTAATCACATAAATTGGTGACAGTGGATTTTGGACAATTTCCCCCCGTTCTCATAAAGAGAATGAATTATTCCTTACAGAAATAGACAACTTGCACAACCAATTCAGCTCAATTGTAACCCAGGGTGGACTTACTGCTGTCAGGGGGGAAGTTTGGGTTGATGATTCTTCTGAGCTGTCCAGCTCAATGGTTTTCTGTTCACAGTTAGCTTTCTCTTGCAGGCTGAATGTTGCATTAGAAGCTTCACTATAGAAGGAATATGGAGATCTTTTTGACAAAATCTCTTCTGGAGAGAAAAAAGTGTTCAACTACCCTTTCAGTATTAACTACTCTCAGCATAATTCTCCCCTTTATGCTATAATTTCTAGTTTGCCATCTATACAATTGAAATCAATTGAGAAAGTATAAGATTAGCACAACAATCAGATAAACCATACAAAAAAAGTCTCTGATACTGTTTTAAAAATTATTGGTTACTTTCAGAAGCATAACATCTATGGATCAACTACCATAGAGAAGCAATCAGGGGCATGGAGTTTAATTGGTTGCAAATGACCGAAAGCAGCATTTGTAGTAAAAGAAACATGGATACAAAGCCAAGGGCAGACACACTGGTACTCTTTCTTGGTACCCAATGGCATTTCAGAAACTACTTAAAAAAAAACAACTCTTTAAATGTAAGAGCTAAACTACTTCTAAAAATATTGACAGATTTTTAAAAAGATGGACATTTTCAACAAAAGATAAATTTACCTGCATTTTTCTTTTGACTTCATATTTTAGATTAAATAATGAAAGCAATATTTCAAAATGCTATATGCTATAGTTCCATAATTCAACCCAGAATTGAAATTGATATTTACTGCAACTAAAATTAAAGACTGTTTTTGAAATGGCAGCAATGATTATTGTCTCCAGCAGGGTAATATAGAAATCTATATCTAATCTAATAAAAGAGAAATATACAATTGACCACACCTCCACTACACCCCAAGCCCATCAGCCAATCAGAGCGACTACATGCAAATTAACCCAACCAAGATGGTGGCCAGTAGCCATGGAGCTGGAGCAAGCAGGAGGCTTGGTTGCCCCAGCAATGGAGGAAGTCAAGCTTCCCACCTGTCCTGGCAGGCTGTGGCCTCTGCTCAAGGCAACATAGTTTCAATTGTAGAAGATAAATAAATCCTAGATACCTGCTTCCAGCCAGCCTCACTGGGAGCTTGGGTCACTGGGGGCCATGGCCAGCCTGCAAACAGCCATCAGCCCCTCACCCAGGTTGACCAGGAACCCCAGTGGGACCCCCACCCTGATCAGGGATACCCTTCAGGGCAAACCAGCTTGCCCCCACTCATGCACCTGGCCTCTACCCTATATAATAAATGGGTAATATGCAAATTGACCCTAACAGCAGAACGGCTGGGAATGATTGATCACTATGACACACACTGACCACCAGGGGGCAGAAGCTCAATGCAGGAGCTGATTCCTGGTGGTCAGTGAGCTCTCCCTGTGGCTCTGCTCAGCCACAAGCCAGGCTGATGGCTGCCAGTACAGTGGTGGTGGTGGAAGCCTCTCCTGTCTCCTCAGCAGCACTAAGGATGTCTGACTGGAGCTTAGGCCTGCTCCCTGTTGGCAAGTGGATATCCCCTGAGAGCTCCCAGACTGCCAGAGGGATGTCTGACTGCCAGCTGAGGCCTAACCCATCAGTGGGACACCCCCTGATCACTCCCAATATGTGAGAAGGGGCAGGCTGGGCTGAGGAACCCCCCCCTTCCTAGTGCATGAATTTCGTGCACCGGGCCCCTAGTATAAATATAAAAGCCTAAGCAACCAGCTGATTGGCAGAGAAGCCAGAAGCTATGACATGCATTGATCACCAGAGGGCATATTCTCAACACAGGAGCTGCCATACCTCAGTCACTTGGCAGTAGCAGTTCTTGGGTGTTACACCCAGAACCAGAGAAGAGGGAGCCCGATTCTAGGGTGCATCATCTGAGAACTACCCTCTTGCAATCTGGGACCCCTCGGAGGATGCTGGAGAGCTGGTTTTGGCCCCATCCCTGCAGGCCAGGCCAAGGGACCCAATGGTGCATGAATCTGTGCACCAGGCCTCTAGTGTTATATAATGGGAGAAAAAGTGTATACCTATACAAGTGTCCACTTTTAAAAATATTTTCTTGGTATAAAATTAAATAGTGATTTATGTTTACAGTATGATCGATAAGAAAAAATGAAGTTTAGAATACATACCCCCCAATTTTGCTACTGTTAGTGATTTATACTGTATTTTAAAGTTTTTGACAATATAAAAAATTCCAAATAATAACATAACCACCCACACATTTCTTTCCATTAATCATTAAAAAGGTGTGTTTTTTACTTGAAAAAAAAATTTTGCTATTTCAATTTTTATTTTAATACTTATTATTTAAAAAAATAACTACTCATGTAATAATATATATATAATACTTAATTTTCTAGATAATTTCAGATTATAGTCTAATCCAAATATTTTCTCCTAATATGTCAGTTTTGAATATGAAGGAACTAATATTCCAAAGTGTTAATAGTTAAAACAGGAAAGCCTAGATTAATTCTCAAGTGTTCCCCTACTATCTAGAATTAGTACAGAGAAATGATCTTTTCAGTAATTAATCCTATACTTATAAATTATAAATTGAGAATTATTCTCTCCTTTGAGATATAGAGAAAATATTTGAACAGGAAATAAGAAAATATGGAATGAAAAAGTCAAGTGAAGAATGCAGGCTAGGGGAAAAATCATATTCCAAATAATAGAAAGATATTTATTATAAATGCTTTGCTCTAGAACAATTATAGGAAACTATAAATGTAGTAAAGAAGAACTCAAATATCTAATCTAATAAAAGCGTAATATTGAAATTGACCATTTCTTTGGGCTGTGTAAGCTACGCCCACCAGCCAATCAGAGTGACTGCATGCAAATTAACCCAGCCAAGATGGAGGCCGGTACTCAGGGAGCTGAGTAAACAAGCAGCTTCCATTGCAGCAGCAGTAAAACTGTTTGCCGGCCTCCTGGGCTTCTCTTGGCTCCAGGCAACAACATATTTGCAACATTGTCTCAATTATAGAAGCCTTGGAGTTGAAGCCAACAGAAGGCTACATTGCCTGCCTAGGCCTCGGCTTAAAGGAACAGTGTATCAATTATAGAAGATAAATAACCCCCAGAAACCTGCTTCCAGTTAGCCTTACTGGGATGTTGGGTCAATGGGAGCTGTGGGCAGCCTGAAAGCCTGAAAACAGCCCTCAGCCCATCATCCACACTGGCCAGGTACTCCAATAGGGGTCCAAAACCTGAAGGGACTGTGGGCAGCCTAAAATTCTGAAAACAGCCGTCAGGTCTGCGCCCAGGCTGGCCACACCCCAGTGGGGTGAGGGATCCCATTGGGGGGCTTGGCCAGCCTGCAAACAGCCATCAGCCCCTCACCCAGGCTGTCCAGGCACCCCAATAGGGACCTGAACCCTGAAGGGACTGTGGGAAGTTTGCCTACAGCCATCAGCCCCTCACCCAGGCTGACCAGACACGCCAGCAAGTGGACATCCCCTGAGGGGTCCCAGACTGCAAGAGGGCACATGTTGGGCTGAGGGACCTCCCGAGTGCACAGATTTTTGTGCACCGGGCCTCTAGTGAAATAATAAAAAATACTTAGTTGATGGAAAAATAGGAAACTAAATAAACACACCAAAAAGCAAAAAAATAAATAAACTATTAAAGAATATAAACTAATACAGTAAAGAATGAAATAGACATCACTAATAATTGAGAAGCAAATCATTAACAAAGAGTAGGATTGAACCTACCAAAGTGAATGCAAACAGAAAATGTAAAGTGATTAAAACTCAGAAAAGATAGTGTATCCATAACAGAAAATATCCTTAAAATAATGGAAATGGAATATATAAATGGATAGACTACACTGAATGTCAGGCAAATTTGGTATACAACACTTACTACCAAGACTTATTCTGGTATAATTATAGAAACACCACAGATGATAAAAATTTCTATATATTCAAGTAGACAAAGCATTTTATATAACAGCTAGCATATTTACTACTAATGAGCTCTTCTGAGAAAAAAAATAAACTACATTTAAACAAATATTTTTATTTATTTCTGAGAGATATGTCAAAATAAGCATACAGAATGAAGATTCCATGGTAAGTACATGGTGGTAAACACCAAATTCATTTAAATAGAATGCTGCTACTAAACAATAGTGTGAATCATGCAGGATGTATAGCAATGGGAGATAAAAGAGAAAGTCAATGCAAATTACTCTCATTTTAAAGCAGTGAGTTAATAATCAGTGATGCCTAGAATTAAAATGCATTGAAATTATATATAAGGTCATAATCTCTTAATGTTTGGTCATTTTTAATATTAGAGTTTTTAATACTTATTTTGTAAAAAAAATTATAAAAAATTATAAGATGCAAAATTATTATAATTTCACTCCAGCTTTTTTTAAGAAAAGAGTTAAATAAAGCCTTTTTATTATTTTTTAAATATGTTTGTATTGATTTTAGAGAGAGAAGAAGGAAGAGGGATAGAGAGATGGAAACACTCACCAGCTGCCTCCTGCACATCCACTACTGGGGATCAAACCCACAAACCAGGTATGTGCCCTGACCAGAATCAAACCAGTGAGCTCTTGGTTCATAGGTCAACGTTTCAACCACTGAGGCACATTGGCCAGACAATGGTAATTATTTTTGTTTGATAGAAATCTGGAGGGGTTTTCTTTAAATTTATGGAAGTTTTAATACCTTATATTCATCATGAACAGCTATTACCTTAGAAATACCAAAAACAAAATTTTAAGTACTTTATTTCTGGCAATAATATTAGTTTGACTCATTTGGCTAACCTGATTTCAAATATAAAAAGTTTGTGTATATGCATAGTTGCCTAAATTTTGAAGATTTTACAGCTTCTTTGCTATCTTATTTATTTAGCTTTGTGGTCATTTAAATGCCACATTCAAGACACAGAATGTTGAAGGTAAATATCAATTCTAAAATGTTTCATTTGGGAAAGCCGAAATAAACATAAAGTGTTTGATTGGCATGACAAAGAATGAGCCCAGCGGCTGTTGCTTAATAGTTGAGCATCTACCTATGAACCAGCCAGTCATTGGTTCAATTCCCAGTCAGGACACATGCCTGGTTGTGGGCCCCATTCCACTAGAGGGCATGCAAGAGCAGTTAATGGGTTGTGTGTCTCTCTCATCCACATTTCTTATCCTTTTCCTTCCTTTCTATCTAAAGATCAATAAAAACATTTAATCTAATAAAAGCGTAATATTGAAATTGACCATTTCTTCTGGATGCCTAAGCCATGCCCACCAACCAATCAGAGCAACTGCATGCCAATTAACCCAGCAAAGATGGAGGCTGGCAGTCACGGAGCTGCTAGAGTAAACAGGCAGCTTCCATTGCAGCAGGAGTAAAACTGTTTGCGGGCCGGCTGGGTTTCTCCCGGCTCCAGGCAACAACATATTTGCAACATTGTCTCAATTATAGAAGCCTCAGAGCTATGGAGGAAACTGCTTGCCTAGAGTCTACTAAGGCAACATTCTTTCAATTTTAGAAGCCATGAGCTGAAGCAGACAGGAGGCTTCATTACCTGCCTAGGCCTTGGCTTAAAGGAATAGTGTATCAATTATAAAATATAAACAAACCCCAGAAACCTGCTTCCAGCCAGCCTCCCTGGGACATTGGGTCAATGGGAGATGTGGGCAGCCTGAAAACAGCCCTCAGTCCATCACCCATGCTGGCCACACCCCAATAGAGTGAGGGTCCCCCTTGTGGGGGTTGGCCAGCCTGCAAACAACCATCAGCCCCTCACGCAGGCTGACCAGGTACCCCAGTAGGGACCCAAAACCTTAAAGGATTGTGGGCAGCCTGAAAGCCCGAAAAAGACCCTCAGGCCCGCACCCAGGCTGGCCACACCCCAATGGCGTGAGGGATCCCACTGAGGGGCTTGGGCAGCCTGCAAACAGCCATCAGCCCCTCACCCAGGCTGACCAGGCATGACAGCAGGTGGACATCCCCAGAGGAATCCCAGACTGTGAGAGGGCACAGGTCAGGCTGAGGGACCTCCTGAGTACACAGATTTTTGTGCACTGGGCCCCTAGTTAAAAAAATAATGAAACATGTCCAGAAATTTAATTCCTCTTGTTTGCCCTTCTATGATTTTTCCCAGGAGTTAGCAAGTGCCTTTGAAAACCCACAATGATACCTTGTGCTTCATTTTTTGTTAACTTTTATAAATTTCAATTCACACAATAAGTATAAGATTGCCTAAATGAGAATATTCCCCACTATCACCCTTGTCTTCACTATCTCTAGTAGGCTAAATTTTATAATCCTATAGAATAAAAGGGAAACATGCAAATAGACCAAATGGCAAAACAACCAAACAACCAATCAAAGTGTAATATGCTAATGATATGCTAAGGCTGCTCAACCACTCGCTATGACATGCACTGACCACAGGGGGCATACAGTCAACAGGATGACCAGTCACTATGACATTCACTGACCACCAGGGAGCAGATGCTTCCACTGGTAATGAGTGAGATGGGCCTGACACACCCCAGAGCCCTCCAATGGTTCCTCCCCAGCTGGATCATGCACTGGTGGGGTCCTTCAGGCTGGCCTGTGCCCTCTCACAATCTGGGACCCTTCGAGGGATGTCAGAGAGCCGGTCTCAACCCAATCCATAGGCCACTCCTCTTGGGAGGGCACCAGATGCAAGGCTCATGGCTGGCAAGCACTGCTACAGCAGAACAAGCCTCTCCCAATCTATTGGAATTGATTGGGCACAAGCCCGTGGCAGGCACAGTGGGGCTGGGATGAGAGGGAGCAACATAGGAGCTGCAAGTGGTGTTGGACTGGGTTTCGGCCTGATCCCTACAGGCCACCCAGAGGGACACCACCCATGCATAAATTCGTGCACCGGGCCTCTAGTTTAACTATAATTTCAGATAATTCAGAATAGGGGATGTTTCACTATCTTATTTGATATAAGGAAAATAAAATTGAAACCACTCTTAAACGTATGGCTACTTTGTGTCCTGAAATTGCCAATATGCGTTTTCCCATACATTTTCTGTCACAAAGCATATTGGAAAAGCAGCATTTCTTAGACTACTCTTCTGTCTCGAGGACTTCCCTCTAAGATGTTCACCCCCATTCCACAATATTTTCAAAGCAATGTAGACTTAGAAAACAACGACAGAAATAATACTGACCATTTTCATGTAACTTCAGCCAGCTCCTCCCAATGGTACATAACTATAGTATAATTTGCAAAACTTAAAAATGAACGTTGGTAGAGTCTATGAGCAGAACTGTAGAGTTTAATGAACTTCAGTTTTTACATGAAAGTCTCTCGCCTTTTGCAGATCAAATGCAGGAACACTCGCGTTGAGATGCCGCTGTCACTGAACTTGCTCCCCTTCAATGTGTTACAGTTCCTGGGTCCTCCCTTGTGCACGGCCTTTACACATTTGAAGATTTGGGCATTTTCTGTTGTCTGATTTTTTTCTCAGGATATATATAAGTTATGAATTATTTGGAAAGGTACTGCGCTCATTTTATATCTCTGCCATAAATATTACTATAAACCCAATGGCTTAAAACAATAAAATATATCCCCTCACCGTTCTGTAGCTCAGAAACCCAACTTTCTCCAGCTGGTTTTCTCTGCTCTAGATTTTTGAAGCTGAAATCAGAGTGTTAGCAATTTCCTTAAGGGAACTTTTTTGGGGAAATCTACTTTTAACCTCATTTAGGTTTTTCTGAATTCAGGTTCCATTTCTTTGCTGGCTATCAGCAGCAGTTGACTTCAACTTTTAGAGCTGCCTACATTCCTCCTGCTGCCCTGCTTCCTTCATCTTAAATGAGCAATGGGACATGGAGTCCTCAGTTTTCACTTGAAAGTTTTCAGTTTCCCCTTCTTAGAAAAGACAGCTAAATACCTGACCTAACTATTATTTTGTTAATCTTCGCCTAAAGAAAGTTTTCCTCATTGATTTTTAGAGAGAATGGAAAAGAGGGGGGGGAGAAAAGATGGGTAAGAGAGAGACAGGGGAAGGAGGGAGAGAGGGAGAGAGAGAGAGAGAGATCACTGCCTCCTGCATGTACCCCAGACCAGGATCAAACACAATTTATCACATACAAATAATTTATTTTTTTCTTTCATTTTACACCTTCCCATGTTCATAGATTATTCCTTTTTTTTTTTTTTTTTTTTTTTTTTTTTTTTTTTTTTTTTTTTTTTTTTTTTTTACGATCAGAGATCATATGGACTGTGGAATTTCCCTACACAGTTGTCTCTATCCTATTAAATGATATTCTGAAAATAAAATGCTGACACTTAAAAATGATATTTAAAAATAAAAATATATATTTTAAAGTATACCGGCACATAAATATATAGATAAATATATGTATATAAGAAATTACAATGTAATATGTCTCAAAACAGATGCCTAATTGAATCTTTCATGTTCAAAATGTTTTGAATGTTGAAAAGACATTTCATTGAAGAAACAGGTCAGGCAGTCAGTTTCTGCCAGCCAAAAGTCAGTTTGGTAAACTGTCAGTAAATCCTTAACAGTCTCAGAAGGAGAAAACTATTTCAGTTATGTATGTGGCAAGAGCTTTAGCAGCTAAACTTTAGAAGGAGCAAAGGAGATAAGCTTATATTTGAGAAAACAAAACAAGCAAAAAAAACACCACCTATTTCACTCTGCAACCAAAAGATGCCAAAACCTTTTGCTTCAGAAACACTTCTGAGAAGTGAGGAGATACACAGCCAACAAATTCTCACATTTTAGTCTGCGATTTCTTTGACACTTTAAATCTCTAAATGCTAGATCTGGAAGGACTTTAGAGTATATCATCCAATCCCTTCATTTCCAGTAAAAAGCACATTGGATTTGAAAGGAAAATACCTGAGTTAATTTCCTTTTCAGGGTTTCATGGTAGAATTTCCTTAAACATGCCATTTAAACTCTGAGTCTTAACTCCTCATCTACAAAACAGGAATAATGCTATCTAGTTAAAGGTTTGTAACAATAATTATGTTAATTTTTGATTGTTGCTGTTGCAAATGACCACAAACTTGGTGGCTTGAAACAATACAGAGTCATTGTCTTCCCATTCTGGAAGCCGGAAGTCTAAAAAGGATTACACGGGGCTACAATCAAGGTATTGGCAGGCCCAAGTGCCTTCTAGAAACTGAACAGGGAACTCTGTTGCTTTACCTTTTCCAGCTTCTAAAGGCTGCCTCGACGTCTTGCTCCTGGCATCTTTCTTCCCAAATGGATTCTCACTCTCCTGCCTCCCTCCATTGCATGTAAGGTCTCTGATTACATGGGGCCCCCTGGACAACTGGGGGTACTATCTCCAGCTCAGGGTCCACTAATCAGCAACTTTAATTCCCCTTTTCCATTTAACAACATTATCCCCTGGTTCTGAGGCATTATTTTGCCTGCAATTTTGCCTATGATTATAACTACTCAAAAAATAGGTCAAAAGTGTTTTACATTCATCAGCGATTCCTGTTAGCAGAAGCGAGGAAACAATGGTCGGGGTCCCGTTGTTAATTAGCGTGATGCTCACCTTGGCCCAGCTCTCTTGAGTACCTGACCAGAATGCTGCACAATATGAGGGATCTGGCAGAAAGCAATATAGACAAGACCATAAACTCGTCTTAGATTCTGGAACATTCTGAAGACATAGCTGGCTGCTGGTTTCAAGATGAACGTCCAACATCAAGCAGCCTAGATCGACTGTAGTTACACAATTATTTAGCAGTAATTCTGAAAACTCTAGCAAGTTTCTTAATTTCTCTGAGTTATGCTCCCTCTAGGTAAAATAGGGATAATAGTAATGATCTCAGAAATTTAATGAAAAATTAAATGAGAAAATGCATGTCAAATCTTTAACAAACTGACACATAGCAAGTGCTCAATAGATATTGTCTTCAGGTGGTCAGGGGTTGGCAAAAGGAGATTTATAGTGTGAGAATATAAACCACAGAGCTCATTCTTGTATTATTATTTATTAACTAGAGGCCCGGTGCACAAAAATTTGTGCACTTGAGGGGGTCCCTCAGCCTGGCCTATGCCCTCTCACAGTTTGAGACTCCTTGGGGGCTGTACACCTGCTGGCTTAGGCCTGCTCCCCAGTGGTTTAGTCTAAACTGGAAGTCAGACATCACTCTGGTAGCCTGGGAGCCCTTGAGGGATGTCCACTTGTCAGTGAGGAGCAGGCCTAAGCTACAGTCGGACATCCTTAGTGCTGCTGAGGAGGTGGGAGAGGCTCCCACCTCCACTGCTGTGCTGGCAGCCATCAGCCTGCCTTGTGTCTGAGCAGACCTCCCCCTGTGGGAGTGCACTGACCACCAGGAGCATCTCCTACATGGTCAATATGTGTCATAGTGACCAGTCATTCCCAGTCGTTCTGCTGTTAGGATCAATTTGCATATTTTATTAGATAGGATAGAGGCCTGGTGCATGGGTGGGGGCCTACTGGTTTGCCTTGAAGGGTGTCCTGGATCAGGGTGGGGGATCACCAGTCTGGGTGAGGGACTGATGGCTGTTTGCAGGCTGACCATAGTCCCTTCGGGTAGGGATCCCTGCTGTACATGAGCCTGTTCATATGTAAGTATACACATACCCATAAAATTTTATATAAACACTAGAAACCTGATGCACAAAATTTGTGCAAGGGCCTAGGCCCTGACCCCAGCCCCTGCCCACCACCACTGTGGCCCCTGCCCACCACGGCTTTGTCCAGAAGGAATAACGTCGGGAAGGATGTCTGGTTTAATTAGCATATTATGCTTTTATTATTATAGATTTGCACAGCCCCTCTTCCTTCCTCGTCCTTCCTCCTCTCTCTCCGCCATACCATGATACAGCCAGAAGGCAGCATTCCACAAGCCAGGAAGCCAAACCTCACCAGACACCAGGATCAAGTGCAACACCTTGACCCTGCACTTCCCATCTTCTAGAACTATGAGAAATACATGTTTATTGCTTATGTCACCTAGTCTGTGGCCTGAAATGATCAAGAGAGAAAGTAATGCCACTTCCTTTCCAATTCTGAGTGGTTCTATACAAAGAATTGAATTGTTGTGACTAATCTAAATTGATTCACTCAACACAGATTCAAATCTCTCTTTATTTTTCTTACTTTAGTGGCTAGAAAACTAAATTTCTACATTTACCTGTGCTGCTAGGTGGGGCAGTATGACAGCATTTTTTCAATAAGTCACTGTAGTAGTACACAAGTGCCATGATTTCTTTTTCGTTCCTCTTCCTGCCTAGAATATGTGTCAATAGCAGTTATCACTAAGGATGGTGGAGTAAAAAGAGAAAGCTCTTGGTTTCTTCATGAAAGATTGGGTATACTGCCCTGGACTCACACTGCAAGACAACTACCATTCAGGAAAATTAAACATATGTGGCTAAGCCCCTATAACAAAGGTTTCTGAAACCCACAGAGGAATTCCATTCTAATTGATATACAGACCTGGGAAAAATTCTATGATACTCTAATCATGTCTCAGAAGCCCTTATGGATTCCTCTATATGTGATGAAAGCATGACTATCTTTCTTCCTTTGTATTTTATAACCCAAAAATGCTCATTTACTTGAACATTAAGTGAATCATTTACTTGAACAGCTCCTTGCAAAACTGTGTGCCTTTGGAGACAAAGATGGTAGGTGCCTTTGTAATATTTACATTCCCCATGATGCTTAGCACAGTTCTTTTCTTTTCATAGATTCACCAATGTATTTCATTTGAACTGAAGAATAAAGTAGAAAACCATCATAAAAGAATAGACCACATATGAAAATTAACACATTAAAAAAATAAGTATATTTATTCCTTAATTATAAAAATACTAGAGGCCTAGTGCACAAAAATGTGTGCACTCAGGGGGGTCCCTTCAGCCTGGCCTGTGCCCTCTCACAGTCTGAGACTCCTCAATGTCCACTGCTGGCATGCCTGGCCAGCCTGGGTGAGGGGCAGAGGGCCATTTCAGGCTGCCCACAGCCCCTTCAGGGTTCGGGTTCCTACTGGGGTGCCTGGCCAGCCTGGGTGAGGAGCAGAGGGCTGTTTCAGGCTGCCCACAGCCCCTTCAGGGTTTGGGTCCCTACTGGGGTGCCTGGCTGGAAGCAGGTATCTGGGATTTATTTAACTTCTATAATTGAAACTTTGTTGCCTTGGTCCCCCTGCTTGAAGCTTGGGTTGCCCATGACAACCCAAGGTCCCAGCCCAGCAGGTATCTGGGATTTATCTTCTATAATTGAAACTTTGTAGCCTTGAGTAGGGCTCAGGACCTGCAGGGCCCTGGCTTCCTCCATTGCCCAGGGCAACTCTAGCTCCATGACCTCCACTATCTTAGTTGAGTCAATTTGCATGTTTGCTCATGATTGGTTGGTGGACATGGCTTGTGGGGTGTGGCTTGTGGGTGTAGCAGAGTGAGGGTTAATTTGCCTGTTGCTCTTTTATTAGACTAGTTTTGTCTTAGGTAATTAAAATAAGGAACAAAAATCTTTTGCCCACATGATTTGCTTTTTTATATCTCAGAATTCAGTATTGATTTCAAAACCTGTTTATTTACTAGGGAATATGTAGCTATTGGTTTAGCCTAAGGCAGCAGCACTTTATAGACTCTACTAAGTATTTTCACTCACTAAAAAGCATATTTTGCCTGTCCAGCATGTCTCAGTGGTTGAACATAGACTCATGAACAGAAGGTCACGGTTTAAAGGCACATGCCTGGGTTGCAAACTCGATCCTCAGTGTGGGGTGGCAGGAGGCAGCTGATTCATGATTCTTTCTCATCATTGACTAGAGGTCCAGTGCATGAAAATTTGTGCACTCAGGGTGGGAGAGAGTCCCTCAGCCCAGCAGTCTGGGACACCTTGAGGAATGTCTGATGGCTTAAATCTGCTCTCTGGGGGATTGGGCCTAAGCTGGCAGTCAGATATACTGCTGGCAGCCCATGAGGCTGTGGTAGATGTACACCTGCCTGAGAGGACCTAAGCCATTATTCATTTATCCTTAGTGTTGCCACAGATGCCATCACTGCTGCTGTGATGGCAGCCATGAGTCAGCTTCTGGCTGAGCAGCAGTTCCCCTGTGGAAACTCGCTGACCACCAGGGGGCAGCTTCTGCCTTGAGTGTCTGCCCCCTGGTGGTCAGTGCATAACATAGTGACCAGTCGTTCCTGGTTGTCCCACAGTTAGGTTCAATTTGCATATTACCCTTTTATTAAATGGAATGTTTTTATCTCTCTGTCCCTTCTTCCCTGAAATAAATAAAAATCTATATTTTTAAAAAGTATAGTATTCAACTTTGTCTTTAGAACAGAGGTAATAAATAGAAATATGAAGTTTTTTTAGCTTAAAATGTTTATTTTTAATGCAGAAAATGCTCAATTAGGACAAAAAGAAGGACTAAGGAACTCTAATTTTGTAACTGACAGTAGAATTTAGTGCAGGAGTTATTAAGGAGGCAAATATAATGATTGTAACTTGTAAACTTAATATTTCCCCCTTTCATTTAGGTTTCAGTATAAAATGTGAATTACGGATAATTTTGCAACCATTTGGACCAGAATCAAGCAATCCTCTCAAAAAAACATTCATTAACTTTTTAGATCATCGTCTTCATTTGTTAAAAAAAAAACTGTTACCAAAATTCAGCAGCAAATTTAATTGGTTTCTTGATATTCAAGTTCTACCTGCTTTTCATTGGTTATCAATGTGCATGAGAAATATTTAAAGGTGATTCATAGGAGTTTATAAGCAGTGTGAATATTTGCCATGACCTTCCCTTTTACTCAAAATGTAGACTGACATAATTATCATTTTGTCCTATGAAGTCTATCTCACAGACACAACATCTTTTTAGGCCTAGGGAAAAATAAGCAACTCTCAGGGAATAGCAGAGATCTGTAGCGTATTCTATATTTTATCCCTTCAATTAGTGATGTTAATTTTAAATTAGCTGACTATTTACCTTGGTACACAAGTATGATTCTGTTATAGAATTCTCTGACAGTAATTTTAAATTAAAAAAAAATAATGAGAAAATTTTATGGAGAAATTATTTTTGAAATAGTTTTAATCTCTGAAACTAAGATCAGACTTTAAACAAGAGACTACATTATTATAGAATGACACTGACACAAATATACTGAAATTCCATGGAATTAAATTGTTTAAATGCCGCAATTTTATTCTTAATTTTAAATATATTTTATTGATTTTTTTTACAGAGAGGAAGGGAGAGATATAGAGAGTTAGAAACATCTAGAGGCAGGGAGAAGTATAGAGAGTTAGAAACATCGATGAGAGAGAAACATCGATCAGCTGCCTCTTGCACACCCCCTACTGGGGATGTGCCCACTACCAAAGTATATGCTCTTGACCAAAATCGAACCTGAGACCCTTCAGTCCACAGGCCAACACTCTATTCACTGAGCCAAACTGGTTAGGGCTTAATTCTTATTTTAATTATGTTTTGAGATCAAGGAGTTTCTATTAAAAAAAACTACAGTATCCCCCCATCTTCAGGAGATACATTCCAAGACCCCCAGTAGATGCCCGAAACTGCTCTAGTACCAAGCATTATACACACTGTTTTCTTCTACGCATACACACCTATGATCAAGTCTAAGCTACTCTTGCATTTTGTTGCCATTATGTAGTAAAATAAGGGTTATTTGAATACAAGCACTGAGATACTACCGCTGTCTATCTGTTAACCAAGGGATTAACAGGTGGTGAGTGCGTATAGCATGAACACACTGGACAAAGGGATGACTGACATTATGAGAGGGATTGAGGTGGATGGCAAGAGATTTCATCACCCCATCCATAATGGCACATGACTTAAAACTTAGGAATTGCTTATTTCTGAAATTTTCCATTTAATAATCTTAGACTGCAGTCAACAAAGAGTGACTGAAACTGAGGAAAGGAAAACTGAAGATAAGGGAGGAGTACTTACTGTACTCAGTACCTTCAGCACATGAAAATGCAGTCCTTTGGTTATACTTTAAATGCGTATGGATTCTGGTCACATATTTTTAAAACTCAATATAACATAGACTTGAGGGAGATAAAGTTTTCATTGAGAAAGGGATACTTAATTAAATTATTTAAGAAAGATTGGAAGCTTTTTGGATGTCTTCTAACATCAGTAAAAAGAAAATAAAACACACACACACACATGCATTGTAAATGCATAGTGGGGAAGAATAAGCATTTTCCAGATTGTAAAAGATGCTTATCTAAAAATATATACAAGTAAGGTTCTAGGAAAGATAAACTGTACTAATGTTCTACCAAATATAAGCACAGTATTCACGTTTGTATTACTAAATGTCTTATTGTGGAAAAATTACTTTGGAGATAATACAATAACAGAATATTCAAAAATGTATAAGAGTAGCCCTAACCGGTTTGGCTCAGTGGATAGAGCGTCGGCCTGCGGACTCAAGGGTCCCAGTTTGATTCCGGTCAAGGGCATGTGCCTTGGTTGCGAGCACATCCCCGGTGGGGAGTGTGCAGGAGGCAGCTGATCGATGTTTCTCTCTCATCAATGTTTCTAACTCTTTATCCTCTCTCTTCCTCTCTATGAAAAATCAATAAAATATATATTAAAATGTATAAGATTATTTGATAAAGTAAATAAATGATCAACCTGCATATAATTTTAAAAAATACTTGTTATTTTCTACATTAAAAAATGATGGCATGGTTTCATAACAAAATGCAAGTTAATTTATTTTTTAATCCTCATCTGATGATATTTTCCTAGTAATTTTTTTTAGAGTGGAAGGGAGGAAGTGGTGGGGAGAGAAAGAGTGACATTGATGTGAGAGAGACTTATCAATTGGTTGCCTCCTGCATACACCCTAACTATGGTCAGGGATCAAACCTGCAGCCAGATATGTGTGCTTGATTAGGAATCAAATCTGTGACCCTTGGGTGCATATGCAGAAAATGCTAACCACTGAAAATACTGCCCAGGGCAAAATCCAAGCTAAATTTTAAACATTGGAATATATTTCCAAAAATACACTATCACATGCTTATAATCTCTACTAGAGTCCCGGTACATGAAATTCATGCATGGGGGGCAGGTCCCTCAGCCTGACACGCACCCTCTCCAATCTGGGAGCCCTGGTGGCTTAGGCCCACTCCCCATGCTTCTCTGGTCTCTGCAGGGCCTGGCCGCTCCACGCCTGCTGCCCAGAGGCTCTCCATGGCTGGGGCGGGATGCTTGCCTCATCACTGTGGCAATGATGCAAGCATTCTGCCAGGCTGCTTACGCTGACTGCATTCAGCAGCCAACACCCGCCCCCCAAGACTGGAGGACTCCAGTGGGGCTGAGGGGACTGGGCACTGCCATCTTGTGGCTATGGGTGCTGCCATATTTGTGATGGAGTGATGGTTAATTTGCATATTACCCTTTTATTAGATAGGACTAGAGACCCATTGCAGGAAGATTCCTGCAAGAGTAGGGCTTTCGGAGCCAGAGCAAAGCAGAGAAGGGAGCAAAGCCCAACTCAGCTCCCTTTCTTCTCTGCTGCCTCGGCTCCCTCCCATCTCTGCTGCCTCGGCTCTCTTCTGTCCCTGCCGCCTCAACTCCATTCCCTGTTCCCTTCTCCACTGCTTGGCTCCCTTCTGCAGCACTTGGCTTCCTTCTATACTGTCTTTAGTCTTCACTCACGCCTGTGTATGCAAATTAACTGCCATCTTTGTTGGGTTAATTTGCATATCTCTCTGATTGTCTGGTGGGTGTAGCAGAGTGACACCAATTTGCATATTACTCTTTTATAGATGTAGATTTTTTATATAATTATAGGATATTTGGGTAAATATGAAGAAAAAATATCTAGCAATCTAACTAAATCTTGCGTGTCAGACTGTATGAATTATACATATTAAAACTCAATATAATAACTGAATGCAATTATATAACAGAATACCTTATATAAAACATATGTTATCTGAACATTAATTTAATTATTCAAAATGAAAAGTAGTAAGAAGAACTAAAAGCCTCAATGTATAAAAACTTTTTAAATGAAATCTTTATTGTTGAAAGTATTACATATGTCCTCTTTTCCCCTTTTGACCCCTTCTAGCCCTCTCCCACTTCCCACCCCAGGTCTTTACCCACTATTGTCTGTGTCCATGGGTATGCATATATGCACACAAGTTCTTTAATTGACCACTTACCACCCACCCATCTTCCCCCACCTTCACTCTGAAAATCTATAGAAAAAAATGTCAGTAAAATATTAAAGAGAATATGTAGTTTTTCAAATCTAGATGAAAATTTATGATCATAACTATAAATAAAAATAATTAGTAAATAGAAAAGCAATGATAATTGAGCAGGGAATAAAGTAAATAGAAATATTACATCAAATAATCATTGAGCATTAATCAAAATGGAAAAGCATGCTACAAAATACACATTTCAAATATCATCTCTACAAAGCAGGGTAGTAACATTGAACACTTTGAATACAGCAATACTAAATAATTAGTAACTATTAGAATATGCAACACATTGATTACATCTACTTATTCAAATGTATGCTAGAAGAACTGTGAAAGCTAGAGCATTATTTTTTTTCATTTAAACAAAACTTTGAGAAAACTTTATGGGATTATAGAATTGTGAATACTAGCTTTTAATACTATTGAAATGAAACATGTCTCTGAAACTTTACAAAAAATAAGTAATTGGAGAGTTATTCAAATAGGGTTTTGCAGTATAAAAGAAAATTTTCATTTAATTATTAAATGATAATTTTAAAATATTTGTACATTTATCATGTTTTAAGAAGCTAATGTGTTCCCATTGGATTATGGTACAATGCCATCATTTAATGATATTATTATTATTATTATTATTATTGAAGCTTATTAAGTGTATCTATGTAAATTCAATAATAATAGATAACAGTAATTGAAAGTTATTTATTTATTTAACAAATATTTTTATATGCCTCTCAGAAGTAAGTCACTTTTCCAGGGTATATATACACTATATATGCTCTGGAGTAGTCTATTGGGTGTAGTCCATAAAGGTGTGCCTCTCAAATCAGATTACAGAGTTGAGAAGCGTGAGGATGGATCTGAAGAGACAAAAGACATTAGCAGATACAATTATCTTAATTAATCTTCACTATAACACTTATTTGGGCCTCAGTTTCTGCTTCAGAATGTTAGGATCCTAAAAGTCAAGTAAAGTGCTCTGCAGGAAGTCACACAACATGGAGTAACTATTATTTGAACTCAGGGCCATCAGAATATAGAGCCCATGTTTGTTTTTTTCTCTGCTAAGTCCTGCTGCCGGCTTCAGTGTGAGGGTAAGATCTCAGAAATGCTGAACTCAAGAATCTCAGAATCTCATGTCATTGTATGAAGGTGAAATTAGAGACACTGAGCGTTATCTGAGAATGTTGAGGAGGCAGAAAAAACTGAAGCCATTTAACTGAATGGCTCAGAATGGCTGACTGAGACCATATGTCTCTTTTTTAATGTGTTTCCAAATTACTTGAAGTGCTAAAAAAATTATTTTTTAAAAAAGAATTCGTTTTCCGTTTTCAGCAACTTGGTAAAATATATACTGAAAACACTCTCAGTTAAAAAATATATAAAAATGATTTGTTAAATTTTAAAATACCTTCTCAAATCTCCATAAAGAAAACAATTAAAGGGCAGAGGAGATAAAGAAGCAACATTACAAATAGGCAAGAGAACATCGAAGCAGATAACATTCCTGAAGGGATCTTCTAAATCTGGTTTAGAGTCTGAAATTTAATTGATCTCAGGAGCATGGAAACTGGGAGATAAAGCTTGAGGCTATTATAATCACAAAAGGAATAGAAATGCAGTTTGTAATGTCAAAATTAGTAAAGATAAACAGTAGGTTGAATCAAACAAAAGCAGACACCATTAAAATCAAAAGAAATCAAGAAAGTATTATAAAAAAAGGAAAAATATTATACACCAAATAGGACAAATAAACACAAATTAAGAAAATGTACACACTTTTCATGTACTGATGGAACATTTATAAAGATTGGCCTCTATCAGGGCATCCTATCTAATAAAAGAGTAATATGCAAATTGACTGTCACTCCAACACACAAGATGGGTGCCACAACATCGCCAGCAGGGGGCAGTTGTGGGTGATCAGACCTGCAGGGGAGGGCAGTTGGAGGGAACCAGGCCTGCAGAGGAGGATAGTTAGGGGTGATCAGGCCGGCAAGGGAGGGTTTTGGGGAGGGACCAGGCTTAGAGGGGAGGGCAGTTTGGGGGGCACCAGGCTTGCAGGGGAGGGCAGTTAGGGGTGACCAGGCCAGCAAGGGAAGGAAGTTAGGGGTGACCAGCCAGCAGTTGAGGGCAGTTGCAGGCAACCAGGCGACCAGGCCTGCAGGGGAGGGCAGTTGGGGGGACCAGGCCAGCAAGGGAGGCCAGTTGCGGGGGACCAGGTCTGTAAGGGAGAGTAGTTGGGAGGGACAAGGCCTGCAGGGGAGGGCAGTTGGGAGGGACAAGGTCTGTACGGGAGGGTAGTTGGGGGAAATCAGGCTTGCAGGGGAGGGCAGTTAGGGTGACAAAGCTAGCAGGGGAGGGCAGTTAGGGTTGACCAGGCTGGCAAGAGAAGGCAATTAGAGGTGACTGGGCCAGCAGGGGAGGGCAATTGAGGGTGACCAGGCCTGCAAGGGAGGATAGGTGGGGTTGACCAGGACGGCAGGGGAAAGCAGTTAGGGGCAATCAGGCCAGCATGGGAGCAGTTAGGCATTGATCAGGCTGTCGGGGGAGTGGTTAGGGATTGATCAGGCTGGTAGGCAGAAGCAGTTAGGGACAATAAGGCAGGCAGATGAGTGGTTGGGAGCCAGCAGTCCTGGATTGTGAGAGAGATGTCCAACTGGCCTCAAGGGGTCCCAGATTGGAGAGGGTGCAGGCTGGGCTGAGGGACACCCACCCCACCCCCCTGCATGAATTTCATGCACTGGGCCTCTAGTTAGTAGTTACTAATAAAACTAAAGAATGTGAAAATTAATTTTAAAATGTGATTAGAACATGCAATGCATTTAGAGGGGAAATTAATATATATATATATATATATATATATATATATATATATATATATAAACTAATAAAAGGGAAATAGCAAAATTAACCGTTTCTTCGGGACGGGGTAAGCCACGCCCACCAGCCAATCAGAGGGACTGCATGCAAAATAGTCCAATCAAGATGGCGGAGGCTGGAGCCGGGAAGAAGCCACAGACTGCGGCCTCTGCCGCAAATAGAGGTGGCAGCCGAGGGAGGGAGCAGCCAGCCTGCCCCTGGGCTTCGATGGGCTTGGATGGGTCCCAGGGAACACACGAACAGAGGCTGCTAAGCCTCGGAGCGACCCACTCAGCCCATCGCAGCGGGGGCGACCAGCCGGCCCAGGGACTGTGATCGGCCTGGGTGGGTCCTGGGGCACACGCACGCACGCAGGCTGCTAAGCCTCCTTCGAACCCACCCAGGCCCATCGCGGGGGAAGCAGGATCAGCCGGCGGAGGGGCTGCGATCGGTCTGGGTGGGTTCCGGGGAACACATGCACAGAGGCTGCTAAGCCTCCGCGGGACCCACTCAGGCCCATGACAGTGGGGTCAGAACCAGCCGGCCCAGGGGCTGCGATGGGCCTGGGTGGGTCCCGGGGCACACACACACAGAGGCTGCTAAGCCTCCTTCAAACCCACCCAGTCCCATCGCAGCCAATTTGGGGGTCGGACCAGCCGGCCGCCCGGGGGGGGCTGTGATGGGCCTGGGTGGGTCCAGGGGCACACACGCACAGAAGCTGCTAAGCCTCTGTGCATGTGTTTCCTACGACCCACCCAGGCCCATCGGAGCCGCAGCAGTGGTGGGCTGGCTGGGCAGCTGGAGGATTTAATGAGGGAAGCTTTAGTGAGGGAAGGAGAGCTGCTTCCTTTTTCTCACACACGCCTCCTGGGCCCACTCTCTCGCTGGCTCCATTTTCTCTTACACAGCGGCGGGGGTCTCCTGTGAGAGGCCCCATCTCCCTTCAGAGCTGGGGTGAACCCCCAGGGGAGCCAGGAGATGGAGAGATGGGCAGGGGGCAGGCGGAGCAGCAGCCAGGGAGAGTTTGGGGGAAGTAACCAGGTGGGGGAGAGGTGGGACAGGATGGAGGGAAGAATTTTATAAAAGAGTCAGTGGACAGCAGAGTTAAAAAAA
>PVJC01024227.1:0-25721 GCA_004026665.1 Murina feae
CTGGCCTCCAGGGCTGCGGCCGCCATCTTGCCTGAGCTAATTTGCATACAGCCATTCTGATTGGCTAGTGGGCATGG
The DNA here is from genome assembly GCA_004026665.1 of Murina feae. Classification (NCBI taxonomy): domain Eukaryota; kingdom Metazoa; phylum Chordata; class Mammalia; order Chiroptera; family Vespertilionidae; genus Murina; species Murina feae. The sequence continues at coordinate 78 of PVJC01024227.1, forward strand.
CTTACCCCCATCCCGGAGAAACGGTTAATTTTAATATTTTGCTTTTATTAGTTAAGATATGAATTATGTACCTGTTGCACAGGAAATCTGAAGTGATCCCTTGTAGGAAGTTTATGGTGATTTTGCACCATTAAGAGGTTCTGTGAATTTTTTTTATTCATTTAATGGTGTAGATAGCCAAGCTAAAGGTTAAAGTAATATGTTCCTTATATATGTTTGTTTTGTTTAAAGTAAACCAAAATTTAAAAATCATTCATCCTCAATTTCTACGTTTTTTTTTTCCCAAGTAGTACCATTTTATAACCATAGATGAATGGAAATGTGGTGGAAACCCTACTCTGAATAGATTAAAAAATTTGAATAATAAAGTTTTTTAATACATTTTAATTTTTGAATTAATATGTGGTTATGGAAAAAGTCAAATAGTGCTATAGGTTAATAACAAAACCAATAATTCCCCACCTCCCCACTCTATATTCTTTCCCCAAAGTGACCAATTCCAATGCTTTCAGCTATTTCTTTTGATACCTTTCTTCTCCATATTATTCAGCAATACAAATGTACCATTCATTCTTGATTAATCACTTTTAAATATTACTTACAGAATTCCTACAGTGGTCGATGATGCTTATTTTAGCTCTTATGAATGTTTCTCTCTTTATTGACCTATTATCCGGATATGTGACGTACTAGTAGTACTCCTACTACTAGTACACATCTTGAATGTGAAAGCATTCATTAAAATCCCCGGCTCTGCACTCAGATGCGGACACAGGTGCAAGGTGGCCTCGCTTTCCTGCGGTATGCACCTGTACAAGTGACTGAGACAATTCTGATGCAGCCCAGGTGTCAGGTGACGTTGCATGTCCAGAGATGTGGAGGATGGAAAAGCAGAGTAATTTGTAAGCAACGGCTCAGGGGTTCTGCTTTAATAATTAGATGAATTTAATCTGCAAACTCCATGCAAATTGTTTGTATATAATTATGTAATTGCTAGTCATTAATATGATTTAAAACGGTTTATTCCCCCATAACAAATATGGACTCCCCCAAATGGTTTCCCAATGAAAACTTTAACTTGACCTTTTAATCCTGTGATTATAATGTTAGATTGAATGTGCTAATTTGTATGTTTGATTTCTAAATATATGTTTGTCTTATTCTAGGAGCACAGACACTCCCAGGGGGTGGAGGGAAGAGGTAGTGGGTAGGCTCAGAAAACCGAAGGTGCGCCCAGGCCGAGGGCTTGACACTGAGTAACATCACCTGCACAGCCCAGCTCAGGCATATGTCCGGGGCCTGAGGTGAGCTAGAGGGATCCCAGGAAACAGCGTGTACTTCTGGGAGCATAGGAGTGCATGGTGCTCATGCATCCAGGGGAGCAGGCGTCACATTCTCTTTAGGAACTTCTACCCCATGGCTGAGGCTCAGGAGCAGAGAGAGAGGTGATGCTAGGCCCCCGGTGTTAGGCGGAATAAATGCTCAATGATTTTAAAGTGGCCAAGGTGGACGACCAGCCTGAAAGCACGATGCCATTTGGGTGCGAGCAGATGGGGAGACTAATGCTCATTTCAGACCACAGGGATGTTAGTCTGTGAACCAGATTTGGGGGGAGCAGGGAAGCCGAACGTGTACATGTGTGCTGCTAGTGCCTACACGGAAAAGCTCTGGAGATAGAGCTGCCGGACATTTCTGTCCTACCTGTTTGAAGGCTTTTGCATTTGTTTGGAAGCTGAAACAGGGTTCATCAGGTAGCTTGTCTAGCTCCGGGGACCTTGCGGGGGCAGGAGATGCCCATGCCCAGGAGGTGTCAGGATGAAGCTCAAGAACTCATGGAGTTTCAGAAACAATTCCAGATTCCCCTCCTTTGGGTTCAGCATTAGAATTTGACCTCTGAGCCCAGCCTTGTGAGAAAGGTGACCCAGTAGGAAGTACCTCGTGAGAGTTAGGAAGATAGAGGGCTTAAGACTGGTTGATCCCTTACTTTGTTTTGCCCCAGGATGGTGATGTGGCTCCAGGTACATAGATTTGGAGCAATGGTGGGGAAACAGGACTAGAGAGAGTTAAAAGATGACCCTATTAGACAGTCAGACATTTTATTTTTTTATTATTTTTAAAATATATTTTATTAATTTTTTACAGATAGGAAGGAAGAGGGATAGAGAGTTAGAAACATTGATGAGAGAGAAACATCGATCAGCTGCCTCCTGCACACCTCCTACTGGGGATGTGCCCACAGCCAAGGTACATGCCCTTGACCGGAATCGAACCTGGGACCCTTCAGTCTGCAGGCCGACGCTCTATCCACTGAACCAAACCGGTCAGGGCCAGTCAGACATTTTAATTACCATCACAGATTTTCCATTGTGGGCAGTTTTATAAAGGATTTCTTAAATTTTGAAATGAAGGGGAATATGGAAACTTCTCCTTCAGCTTTCTTTAGGTGAAAATTTAACCATTTGTAGGCCATACACGTCTATAAAAAAGGCGGACCTTTTTTAATTAAATTCAAAATATCGTGGCAGTTACCTGGCTAAGCAAGTAGCTAAAAATGCCATGTTGTTGACTTTGGCACACCAGGCTGGACTCTTGTAGGTCCTGTGTATACAACAGAGTGACCGTCTTGTGAGGACACCCTGCCTACAGCCCATCGGAGAAGGGTTAGCTGGAGTCCCACAGGCATCACGTTGATTACCAAGAGCTCAGAGTCCCTGAAATGAAAATGGCCACTGTGTTTATTTATAAAAGTACTTTGTTGGTCCTCTAAGTTGAAGTTGATGACAGATAATGTTTTTAGAGAAAAAAGCACCAACTCTGGCGACGTAAGCATCTGCTCTTTCTCAGTCTTGCCTCGGTTTATATTTCATTTTTTAACCCACACAAAGGCCTGTCGTTTTTCTACTGAGTACCTGAAAATATGGGTGTAAATGACTAATATGGATCCTTGACAGTTTTACTGGAACAAAACTGGTGTGTCCAGGCTTTGATTGCCCAGATCTGGCTGCTCTGGGGTGGTGTTGATGGTCCTTTTCCGCCCATAGTCCCTAAGGCCTTACAGCCCACTAAGTGAACTTGCTGGGTGAGGTGCTGATGTGCAGTGTTTCCCTGGGACCATACAATTCATTTCTGGGACCCAAATGTGCGGCTATACTTTGGATTGTTTTTCAAGGTTATAAAAATCACTTCATGGAGGTAGACCTCCAGAATGTGCAAGCCAAAGTTTTTGAGTCAGCGGTCCTTCAAATGTGGCCTATGGACCTCTTATAGTCCCCAAGACTATTTCAGAGTGTTCACGAGTTCAACACTACTTTTCTCATAATACTAAAGCATTACTTGCCTTTTGGGGGAAGGGGACGGCTATGCTTACATTTGCATTGGTATTGAGTGACAGTGCTGGAACCTCAGCATGGTCATGACAATGGCACCAAAGTGGTTGCTGTGTTGGTCAGTACCATGTACTCTCAGTTAAACAACAAAAGCTACTTTTACTTAAATATGTCCTTGATGAAACTAAAATTATTTATTTTTATTAAAGCATATCCTTGAATATACATCATTTTAACATGGGGAGTATGCAGAAGGCAGGCTGCCGAATATTGAAGTGAGTGGACATCTAAAGAGAAAACACAATGAGTCTGCATTGTGAGCTGGTCCAGTCACTTTTTTCACGGACTTACATTTTTACTTGAAAGCATGACTGACAGACACGTTGTTTTGACTTGGGCGTTTGGGCATCTGAAAAATAGAAGAAAGCGAGCATGTCCTTTTCAAGAAAATAAATGGCAGCCCAAGTCACCAGTGATAAAATTCAAGCTTTTCTGGGAAAATGAGACTTTGGGAAAACTTTTATTTGCCACTGTGAGCTTGACGGAGTTCTGATAATTAAAGACTTTTCTGAAGATGTAAGAGATGCTAATATATGTATTTTTGATATTTGATAATGAAATATACCGACATTTGAAAGATCTGCCTAAATCAATATTTTCCAAATGACCAGTGCTCAGTGTTACCACAATCATTCTTGGGGAATATGTCCACCCAAAAAGATATGGTTTTGAATTCTGCATTATAGCCAATCTTTAAGATTGTTGAGTATGGCACAGTATCAAAGACTATTCATAATGATATGAAATAGGTCTTAAAATGTGCTTCTATTTTCTAGCTACATGTCTGTGTAAGGCTGGTTTTCTTTATATACTGCACTCAAAAAACAGATACACAGATTGCAATAAATGGAAAGAAACTAGGAAAACACCAGATCTCCTATTAAGCCAGACATTAAAGAGATATGCAAAGAGGTAGAACAGTGCCACTTTCCTCACTAATTTTTTGTGTGTTTTGGAAAGTATATAGTTATTTATTATAAAAACATGCTACTTATGTTAACAGAATTGATTTTTGTTATTTTACAATGAACAAGTTTTAAAAATTTCTCAGTTTTAATTTCTAGTGCAATACATGTTAATAGATAGATATAGCCCATGTAAACAAAAACTCTTGGGTGGGTTTTATAATTTTTAAGAGTGTAAAGGGATCCTGAGATAAAAAAAGTTTAAAAACCACTGGTTTCAACTACATTTTCCACATATGGCCTAGCTTAGGAATCCATATCATGTTTAAATGTAAAGCAAATTGTCTTTCACACTTCCCCTCCAGTTTCCTTAGCATTTCCACTGTTTGATTCCCATGTGTTTATCCATAAATGTCTATAAGATATCTATCTATCTATCTATCTATCTATCTATCTATCTATCTATCTATCTATTTATCTATCTATCTATCTTTAAATATATTTTTATTTATTTCAGAGAGGGAGAGAGAGGGAGAGAAACATTGATGATCAGAGAGAATCATTGATTAGCTTCCTCTTACATGACTTACACTGGAGATCGAGCTCGCAATCCGGGCATGTGCCCTGACCTGGAATTGAACCATGACCTCTTGGTTCATAGGTCAACACTCAACCACTGAAACCATGCTGGCCCAGCCATAAGAGATTTTTTTGCTGACCCCCATTCTGAAGGCTCCCAGGTATGCACACTGTCCACCTGGGAGGAGGTATGAAACTGCAGTCTCCACCCACCTGGAGGGGAAGGGAGAAGCCATGTGCAGTGATGGACAGCTGTTACCATGCTTTACATCTGGCTAACTCCTTTCAAAGGAAAGATGGACAGCTGGCTGTGCTGTGCTGACTAACCTGAATGCCTCTGTGTAAAACCTTTCTTATCTAAAGACACAGCTGGAATTTGGAGGTGTGTTCATGAGTTCACCATAAAGAATACCCTCAATAGGATGGAATAGTACATGGCTAACACAATGTTAATTGTGGAAAATCATGAAAAATTCTTGCTAGGATTTCAAGCAGGGAAGGTAGATTACCCAAGGGCATTAGTCTATCAACAAAAGCTGTCATTTTTGGCAGGTACTGGGGACACATTGGTGAACGGGAGACACAATCCTGGACTATAGATATACAATTATGCATGCATGTTGATATAAATTTGATGGTGAGGAGTAAAAATGAAAACAAATTAATGGGGAAGCTGCTGCAAACCTAATGCCTTTTGAAAGTGGTGTTTTGTTGATATTAATGTTTATTTCAATACTGGAGGCCCAGTGCACAAAATTCATGCACTGGTAAGACCCCTAGCGGCTGCCGGCTGCACTCCCTCCCTTCCCCCAGCCACCTGCCAATGCCAAGGCCTCCCTCTCTTCCCCCAGCCACCTGCCACCCTGCTGGCCAAGACCTTCCTCCCTTTTCCTGGCTGGCCTGCCCCCAGTTGAACTCCCAGAAGACTCTGGTCAAGGGGACAATTTGCATACTATGCTTTTATTATATAAGATCAGGGAAAGAGGGGCTGGAGATACGTGTGAGATTCATGCTATTTTGACCACTGTCTCCTTAAAACAGTGGGCACTGGAAGGGCACTGATCCTCCTGGCAGCTCCCTGCATGGTGTTCTTGCCTGATCCCCAAAATCCTGCCTTGATTTACCCTGTTTATGCAGCTCCTTGACCTAGTCTCGCCAGGGACTGTCACAGCTTCACTGTGGTTCCAGAGGCTCACCACTCAAAGGGAGCTACAGCGGGAAGGAAGCCTTTCCCTTGGATCTTGGGTTCTGACATTGCCACCTTCTGAGGGTCCTACAAGGGTTCTGTCTGTGTACAATGTGTCATTTCTTAAAGACCACCCAGAGGTGGAGGTTGAGGGGCAAGTTTGCTGGGAAAAAAAGATAAGAGAAAGACACGTCTGGAATAGTCCTCAGCGTATCCTACAAACACGCCTTTTAAATACAGGCTAACCACATGTGCCGCAGAGTCAGCCTGGGAGTTAGCAGCCAGCTCTGTTTTAAGAGGATGTGGGAGGTGGAGTTTTCGTACTGTGGTATTTAGAAAGATTCCAGAAATACCAGGCATCAGTAGGGTGACCTGGTTTATGGAATTGGGAAAGAGCTTAGCGTTCTTTTCTTCTGTAGTAAAATACGGAAAAGTTCTGGAAAAAAAATCAAGATAATCCTGAAAATAAAAAATAAAAGAATGGGAATCCCGAGATAGCTTGTAACGACAATATCCTGCAAACAAATAAACACCACTGTGTTTTTTGAAATGTATAAAAATATAACCTGAAGTTGACTTTGAAGAGCGAACTATTTCATAATAGTATTTACAGGAGTGAGAGAAGGTTTTGGGGAACAGAATTGATTGCTCAATTAAGGAATATTGACTATGCAATATAAGGACTTATTTAACCAAAAACTGTCACCCGCAAATTTGTGCCAAAGATAAAATGCTATAGTTGCAGATGCTTAGGACTGATGTACAGTAGTAAATTGAAAGTGACCATCATTTTAATTGTGACCCTCATTACACTGTTCCGGAATAAGTTCATGTGCTGTGTCAAAAGGGTTCTATGGTCAATAAAAATTGAGAAACACCGGATCCCGTATTCTCCCCATTGAATATGCATATGATTAAAGGATAAGAAAAGTCCTGAGATAAAGAAACCTATGTCACTTTGGTTAGCACAATCTAGCCCGTTTCTTTGTAGGGATATTGTGTCATGGAGTCCCTGTTAACCTCATAGGAAACAGGATTCCCCCTGGTACTAGTTTAGGAAATGCTACAGAAGCTAAAAATGGCCCTGACCAGTTTGGCTCAGTGGATAGAGCGTCGGCCTGCGGACTGAAGGGTCCCAGGCTCAATTCCGGTCAAGGGCATGGACCTTGGTTGTGGGCACATCCCCAGTAGGTGGTGTTCAGGAGGCAACTGATGGATGTTTCTCTCTCATCAATGTTTCTAACTCTCCATCCCTCTTCCTTCCTCTCCATAAAAAAATCAATAACACACACACACACACACACACATACACACACATATATATTTTTAAAGAAGCTAAAAATGCTACATGATGATTTGGATGGAAAGATTTGGCCAATCCAGACACTTCTTCCAGTGCCTCCAAAAGAGGACGTGTAATTTGAGCCAACTTGGAATGCCCTTGGAAACCAGCTGGATTCAGCCTGGTTGAGAGAGTCACATTTGGTAAAGGTCGGCATGTGCTGGGAAGAAATTGTCATCATCTTTCCCATGTGGCTAATGCCTTTGTATGAGAAGATGGCCAGACAGCTGGGGCTGGGACAGTCTGGCCGAGGGATTCTGTGTGCAGAAGGCCACCTATTCTTCCCTCTGGACCTCAGGTGGACTGTGGTCACAGCACTCATCAATGCTGTGTTTTATAGAAAAGGCATTTTTTAAAAAAATGGTTACACAGTGACCTGTTCTATCTGCAAACAGAGGAGCAGGCCAGTGTGTGTTCCGTTCTATAGCGAGATGAAATGGTTTCCCCCCAATGCCAAAACACACCCCTCCTTAGGAAAACAAACATTTGCAAGTTTATTTTATAAAATCTGCGTAGAACTTATATAAATATATTGTGACAGCCGCTGTCACACTGCACATATCAAGAAAGTGCTTTGAAACTTTATGCAAATACATGGGTGATGTATACACTACTGTACACCCCAAAGACTACTCCATGTGTTGCTGGGCCAAGGAAAACACCAGTGTTCTCTGGCAAATTCACAGGGAGAGCCACCGCAGCCCTGGACCCTTCACGCTGGCCAGTTAACGGTACCTTGAATGGCTTTGGGGTAAGGAAGCTGAAGGTTTGATTTTTATCAGGAAGTTTTATAGGTCAAGTACATAGGTCAGGTACTGTTCTGGGTACTTTAAGCACATTCACTCATAAAATTTTCACAACAGCTTTGTGAAGAAAATGGCATTGTTTAGTAATAATGTAACCAAGACTTAGATGAAATAAATTGCCCCAGGTCACTCATGTATTCATTTATGGAGTTGGCTGAGATTCAAAATTAATTTGACCCTGAATATTTGCAAGAGCCAACATGTAATGAGCACTTACTATGCACCAGGCACTGGGCGGAAAGCTTTACCTCCTTCGTCTGATTCTTTATTTGTGCTCTGAGAGTCGGTACTGTTATTTTTCCTAATTTATAGTTGAGGAAATCGAAGCTTAGGGAAGTTAAGTAACTTTGGTGCAAAGTAGTAAGGAAGGTGCAAACTGGGGTCAGAAGGAGCCCTTAACCCCAGGGGTTTGTTCCTTTGAACCCATGTGGGTTTCCAGTTTTCCTTCTTATTTAAAAAAAATGTTTTTATTGATTTTAGAAAGAGAGGAAGGAAGCAGGAGAGAAGGAAAAGTCCATTAGCTGCCTTCTGCATGCCCCCGACTGGGAATCTAGCCTGCAGCCCAGACATCAAACCAGCAACCTCTTGATGCATGGGACAATGCTCAGTCCACTGAGCCACGCCGAAGGGGGCCAGTATTCCTGCTTGATTTATAATCTGGAACCTTTCTTTCTTTTTTTTTTCTTAAAAATATATTTTATTGATTTCTTTCAGAGAGGAAGGAAGAGGGATAGAGAGTTAGAAACATCGATGAGAGAAACATTGATCAGCTGCCTCCTGCACATCCTCAACTGGGGATGTGCCCGCAACCAAGGTACATGCCCTTGACCGAATTGAACCTGGGACCCTTCAGTCCACAGGCTGACGCTCTATCCACTGAGCCAAACCGGTCAGTGCTGGAACCTTTCTTGATTTGCACTGAGCTTTAAGGTATAACTGATTTGCTCATGCCATCACCAACTAGGAGTTCATAAACATTTTAAGAAGTCATTATTTTCCCTCAAATTTTCGATTCATCATCCAGTTTCTGGAGCTTGGTATCATTGCCACATTCATGGATGTTATTTCTGCAGCTCTAAGAGTGGATCAGATTTGGAGTTTTGAGAATATTTCAATGCAAAGACCTCAAGTATAAATTTAGCTGAAAGACATGACCTTTTTGCAAAGATGTGCAGCCCTTAGCCCGTCACATTAGGACACGTCACATTAGCTTCTCCTACTGGTATAGCCCATGGACCTGGTGGACCTGGGAATGTTTGAGAACAGACTCATTTAAATTTTTTGCTGTGAACAATTTTGGTGCTAGTATTCCTCTTGTCATTTCCAAGTTCTAAGAACACTTATGTGTTGTTTTTTTAATTTTTAATTTTTATTTCAGAGAGGAAGGGACAGAGAGAGATAGAAGCATCAATGAGAGAATCACTGATCGGTTGCCTCCTGCACACCCCCTACTGGGGATCAAGCCTGCAACCCCGGCATGTGCCCTGACTGGGAATCAAATGGCTTTTTCAAGTAGAACCCATGAGACCTTGTGAGAACTATGGATTTTGGATCCTTATCCCTGTGTGGTTCCCCAGTTTTCCCACCAAGACATGTTTTATTACAGTTGTAAAGAGAGCAACAGTTTTCCAGGGAGAATTGGTCCAAGGGAATGGGACACTTGTGATTTCAAAGTTGATCTGCGGGGGGAGGAGTTTGTAAAACTCCTGAGGAGCAAGACCTGAGCCTAATGGGCTCTCAGGCCACACCTGTTCAGAGACTCAGTAGGTCATACTCCTGGTCCCAGACCACTGGAAGCACCTTTCCAGAACAAAACCACAAAACAGTCATTGCACGGAATTGTCCACACTGTATTGTAAATAAAATCTAGAACATAGGTGAGTGTATTTTCCACCTTAGTGTTTTACTTGAGGGGAGTTAGAGACATTTTGTTTTGGAGTCTCACTCACATTCTCTGAATAGACCGTATGAGAGAGCTCCCCAGAGCAAATATAAAAAATTTATGTCACATCTAAAATTCAAGGGAAATACTTCACTGCAAGGGCAATATTCACCATCTCTACACTCGTGGCTATGCCAGACATTCTTCAGATCACCAGTGTAGTCAACCAATCAGAAGTAGCATAGTCCTGCTCAGCAGTTGATCATATACTTTGAGTTACTTGTTGACATCAGTTCTCTGACCTTGGTAACCAACCTGTTGATGAGGCTCTTTATAAATAACACAGATGAATTTAAAAAGGGATTTTTCTGGATTTCTTGGTCATAAAAGGGCTGGGTATTCTGCCTTTAGCATGTAAACTTTCAGTTAATCTGCCTGTCTTCAAGACATTGTCACCATCCTACAGTTGGCCTGGTGTAATGAAACAGTGGGTGATTTTGAGCCACCATCTCCCTGAGTTCTGGACATTCATCCCATTAACACTCCTGTTCAACTCTGGTCTTGAAGAGATCCTCTGGGCATATTCTGAATGTCTGTCTTGGTCCACTGACCATGGAAGTCCTAGCTGTTCTACGAGGGTTAGAAAGACCAACTGCCCTTTCACTCTCCTTCCCTCAGTTCCTAGAAAGCCTGGGGACGCTCCTGGTTTGTGTTGAGGCCTTTAGAGTAGTTCTGGCATGCACTTAAACTTCTGTCCCAGTGATATCCTACAGCGTCGCGTCCCGAACTTCTGCCCTTTCCATATCATCCTCTCATAGAAGGTGTTCATTGTGTTGTTCACGTAGAACGTTTCCCCATTCCTTTAACAAGGTTGACTTCATGCTATGGTTATGCATCTTTTTTGAAAAAAACACACAACAACTGTGGGGTTGCTAAGCAAGTTGTCACAGTTACAGAACTCTTGTCCACTCAGACCTTGTACGTGTCTGGGCATGCTTCCTACTTAGCTGCTATCTCACTGAGCTACCTTCTCCCTTTTGGCCTCTCCACAGCATGTTCTGGCCACAATTACAAGACAACGCTTCTGAACCTGACCTGATGTTGTTCCAGGAGAAGCTCAATTTATTTAACTCACTGTTTCTATCAAAAACCAAATACTTTCTCTTTCTATCTGGCCGAATGTATAAATACAGTTGTCAGAGGATACACCTGGGCCTTGTCCGTAGGTGCTATCTTATGATGCCCTGTGCCAGACACTGAGGCCAGTCTTCATGAAGTCAGTGTGTGTGAGAGAGGAGATGCCACTCTCTGGGTTGGATGAGTCCCCTGCTACTGTGTCTGCTGATGTTGCCATGCACTGCCACCACTTACCAGGCACGTGGGTTCTGAGCCTGGTGTGACTGCTGCTGCCATGTGCTTGGATTGTGCATTGCCATGCATGTCCTGGCGGCTTCTGATGACAGAGTCTGTGTAGAGGGGAAGTGGGAAGGACCAACATCTCTTTACTCTGTGTATCTTTGACTCAATTATAAGAATCCTAAATTCATGGGGGCCTGTCCTTGACTATTTCAGAGGGGTTCAGAGCCACAGTCCTTTCAGGATTTGCTTTCAGCATCTTCCTCCCCGTGGACCAACGTGGGCACCAGGCGCTGAATGTGGGATGAGTTGAGTGGCAGATGCCCAGATATATCCAGATACCTATTCCCCTGTCCGTTGACTCGGTGACTGGAGATTCTGTCGTGCTGGCTCTCTTCCTCCCTCAGACTGGATTTGTCTCTCTCTCTTCCTCATGAGAAGCCAAATGAGTGAACCTCCTCCTTTCACTGGACTTGCCCAGACATGTCAGAACACTAGCGTTGGCTCCATCCGGGACCCCCCACCACAGCTGTTTCCAACAGCCTGGACGCTTCTTTCCTTTGATCATAGTTGGCCTCGATCGCAATCATCCCAAGAGCTTGCCAGCATTGGGTTGCAGCCTGATTATCTCAGAACATAAACTTCGAAGTGGTTGACAAGACCAGTACCCAGGGGTATTACCAGCTTGAATGAAGAGTGCCAGAAACCTCTAGTCAACCTGGACCGTGTCCCTTGATGGAGGCCAGAGTCTTTATGGGGCCCCATGACACTTTACTTATAATGGTTTAGTGTGTTTTAGAGTTTTAGGCAATTGGCACCTGATACAAAATAGAGAAGTGTACATAGCAATTACACTGAATGGAGATTTTGAAAAAGTTCTCGTTTCAAGATCACAGTGTCTAACACATAGAAACTCACAAATGTGTTGAATAGGCACAGCCAAAATGCTGTGACTAGTCCACTGCTTTTTGGAAATTAAAGTAGATTTTAAATGTAATTTTATTTTTCAGGAGTGTGTTCAGGCATACTATATTAGGAAATAGTTCAAAGACTTCTAAGTATAATTTTGTAAATACACTGAGGGAATCCAGGCTTATGTTGTTTTTTAAATATGTTTTATTGATTTTTATAGAGAGAGGAAGGCAGAGGGAGAAGGAGTGGGAGAGAGAGAATCATTGATTGAGAGGGAAACATCCATCAATTGCCTCCCACATGCTCCCTACTGGGGATCAAACCTGCAACCTGGGCATGGGCCCTGAAGGGGAATTGAACCAGCCACCTTCCTTTCAGTGCATGGGTGACACTCAACCAATGAAGCCATACCAGCCAGAGTGGGGCATATCTGAATGAAGACTAGTTCATGTCAAGACAACAGATATGTTGGTGCCTCAGGAAACTTCCCTGGAGCATGCACACTTCTGAACTATTTTCAGCTTTAACTGACAACTCAACAGGTAGGTGTTGAACTGAAAAACAAGGAGGTCTGATGTTCCGTTGGCCTTGCCGTGGAGCTAGGAAGAAAGACATAGGCACTTGAGGACGACAGAAGAAATATTAACGGGCCTCCTGCCCTGTGTGAACGCTCAGCCTAGTTTTGGGCAATGTTAAGTCCAGATGTAACATTAAGGAAACAGATGAAGCAACACGCAAAGCATGTGATCTGCATAAATTAGTTTTGGTAGCCGAAACTTAATGGTCAACAGGAAGATTCTAGAAAAGCAGTTCACCACTGATGCTCGTGTTTCTGTCTCTGCGGGGCAGTATTTCCAGGGCACCATCCGAGGTCTTCGAGTGCCTTTGTCCTTCCTGCACGTCTAGCGCGTCTGCGGTGTGGACCGCCTGGCGAACAGGAGAAACGCCCCTTCTCCCGCACAAGGGTGTTATTTCCTTCCTCTCGGAACTGGCTCATAACTCATGGAAGGTGTGAGTTCTGAATGATTGTTCCTTTCATCTCCCTGGCGGCGGGCCAGGCTGCGGATAGAGCATTTGATGTGCAGCGGTGGGCTTGCAGCAGCCCTGACTCCTCATATGATGATGAAAGGGTGAACTCGGATGCAAAAGGCAAGAGGAGCACTGGGGCTCGTTTCCATTCTTTGTCTCTTTCTCTCGGGTAGCAGTTGAGAAACATCCTCCCCGGGTGGTCTCTGGGAACGTGCACTATGGGGAGGGTGTTCTCTTGTAGATTTATTTGTTTATTTATCGATCATTTCAGAGAGGGAACACCCGTGCTCGCTGGCGTGGCAGGGCCAGACTCTCAGGGTCCCATCAGCGAGCCCTACCTCTCTGCTCTGGGAACCCGGGAGCGACGTATCGTGCTCCTCAGGGCAGATCGCTTATGCTCAGCTGTCCCTCTGCACAGGCCTGCAGACACCAAACACATCGGAGCTGGCAAATACATCCTGATGGCCAGGGCTTTCCTCGCCCCGCCCTTCCCAGGGTGTTTGCTCAGCTATCTCATGTGAGCTTGGCCCCATAGGCTGCCTTCTCCTCCTGCCTCTGAAATAGAGAAGAAAGGAGTAAAATATCTGTGGAAACCCAGAACCAGTTGGAATTTGCCGCAAACGCCATTCCAGTCTGGTCAGTGATGTGTTTGTGTCTGACTGTGTGGAATGCTGGGTTTGGGGAAGAGGAAAAGTTTCTAAATTTTATTTTTTAAAGCAAAGACATTAAGAAAACAAACACAAAAACCTGCCATTCAGCTAAGTGACAAGGAAGAGCTAAGAGCGAGGACTCAAAGAAGACACACTTCACCCTTAAATATGAGGCTTCACAAACAACAGTGAACGCAGGCATACCACCTGTAAATCGGTGGGTCTGATGTTTATTTCAGGGGAATTACGAGCTCTGGCTCTGCCTCTGTGCACGTGCAGTCTGCACAGCCGGGCCTGCGTGCTCACTCAGGTGGGCGAAAGCCGGCTTGGAGCTGTGCTGTCAGAGGGAAGGGCCTCACTGTGGTGCCTGCAGACCCCTGCGGAGGCCACACAGGCACTCTCCTATAGTTTCTGCAAGTGTCTTTCAACAGGATGAGCACAGTCAACCTCTCTGGAACTCATCTCTTTGGCCCTCAGAACACGCTGCAGTCCCTACAGAGCTGGTTGGCGTGGGCCAGACGATGACTGGCCAAGTCATACAGCTTGGTGAGAACTTCAACTTAGGGGGGTGACTGCTCACCAACAGGGCTGGCATTGCGGCCTTAAAGAAGCCTGTGGGAAACCTGGGAGGTTTTCCTACTTTATTAACTGCCCGAAATTGTTCCTAAAGATACCCATCAGCATGTGGGATTTTGACCCTGACAAGGAAAGAATAAGGTGAGAAACACATATGGTCTGCTTGCAATGTCACCTTCTGAATTTAGGACGAAATAACAAGGCGCACACATAAGGAAAAGAACACACAACTTGTTCAGCTCAGTAGCCATGCAACCAGGGTTGAAATTGAGGTTCTTGACTATCTTTCTGAAAAACATAAGAAAACCCAGCCTTTTCAGTGAGGGGAAGGTGGATGGAACAGGTTATATTGGTGTGTTGTAATGACTTCAGGCCTGAGCTATTACACCTGGGCCTGCACAGTGAAATTCTATGTCATTTCTCAACGAATAGTTGTGCTAGGCAGAATAATGTACCCCTTGACTCATGGGATGTCCCTGTCCTAACCCCCCAAATCTGTGACTGTTACTTTATATGGCAAAGGGACTTTGCAGATGTGATTAAGTGGAGGCTTTTGAGATGAGAGATTACCCTGGGATATTTGGATGGGATCTGGTACAAAAGTCCTTCTAATAGGGAGGCGGGTGGCGGGGGGATGGGGGGGGGCTGATCACAGGAAATGTGATGACAGAAGCAGAGGGCCAGAATCAGAGCAGAGAGAAATTTGAAGATGCTACACTGATGGCTTTGATGATGGAGAGAGGAGGCCATGAGCCAAGGAATGCAGGCAGCCTGTAGAAGCTGGAAAGGGCCAGGCAATGGATTCTTTTCTAGAGTCTCCGGAAGGAATGCGGGCAGCCCTGCTGACACTTTGACTTTAGATCAGTGATTGATTTCAGACTTCTGACCTCCAAGAACTGGAAGATAAATGTGTGTGGTTTCAAGCCACTAAGGCTGTGTGGCAATTTGTTGCAGCAGCAATAGGAATCCAAAACAGTGACATTAACAACAGCACACTTGGACTTAGAAACTTAAATTGATGGGAAAAAGAAAAGGGATTTGCTTCCGGTTTGATTCCCAAGACAGAGGTCATGGTTCTCTGAATAGGCAGTGAAGGACAAAGGGTTTTTATTTTTGTCAGCCCAGAGGGTACTTCCCAAGGTATTGTTTGCTTAAACTTTATGAGACAAAATAGGTTATCTTGGCCAAGCTTTCCACACATATCCTTGACTCAATGTAAAATCAAAGCTGGGTTTTATTTTGCATTTTGTAAAATCCACTGCCTCAGGCAGCAACATCTAAATCACCAGGGCAGGTTGTTAAAGATGCAGTTGCCTGGACTGTGGTTGGGGAAACTTTGATCTAGTGCTAGTGTTGTCCACTGGGAGTGATTTTGTTCCCTGGGGACACTTGGCAAAGTCTGGAGACATTTCTGTTAGTTACAATCAGGGGATAAAGGGTGATACTGGCATCTAGTGGATGGAGGTATCTACTAAACACCCTACAAAGCATAGCACAGACCCCAGAGAACACTGATCTCACCCAAAATGTCAATGGTGCCAACCTCTAAAAACCCTAGTCTAGTTGGTCTCACAAGCGCACACCTAAATTTTATACGACAGTGGTATATATCTGTGCATCAGTGTAGAGGGGTGTGTGTGTGTGTGTGTGTGTGTGTACCTCTCTCTCCCTTTCTCTCTCTCTCTCTCCTCATTACCCACCACAGTTTGGGTGTCCACTCTCCCCTGTCCATTCTACTTCTGTTCTTTTAGTTGGACAGCTCACCTGCTGCCCTCCTCTGCTTGACTTCCTGCCTGCATTGGCCAAGAACAGGGAAAATACCAAGAGCTTTATCCCTGGAAGTAACTTCCAGGCTCTGAAATTTTACCGCAAGAAATATCCAGGTCAAAGTGAGGTAGGGTCAAGGACAGTTGGTTTTTTCGTGTGTGAAGTTGTTTTGTTAATCCTCACCCGAGGATATTTTTCCATTGGTTTTTAGAGAGAGTAGAAGGGAGGGAAGCAGAGAAAAACATCGATGTGAGACACATCACTTGGCTTCCTCCCACATGCACCTTTACTGGGCCTGGGGATCGAGTCTGCAACTGAGGTACATGCTCTTGACTGCAGTGGAACCTGGGACCCTTCAGTACCTAGGCTAGTGGTTCTCAACCTTCTGGCCCTTTAAATACAGTTACTCATGTTGTGACCCAACCATAAAATTATTTTCGTTACTATTTCATAACTGTAATGTTGCTGCTGTTATGAATCATAATGTAAATATCTGATATGCAGGATGGTCTTAGGTGACCCCTGTGAAAGTTTCATTTGACCACCAAAGGGGTTGTGACCCACATGTTGAGAACTGCTGCCATAGACCAGTGCTCTAGCCACTGAGGCAAATGGGCCAGGACTCATGTGTGAAGTTTTTTGACCCAACTTGTAACTCAGAGTGGGTGCTCCACTCAAAATCAGCTTTACACCACTGTTTGTTATGACATAATTATTCTGTGTCATATTTTTCTCCCCTATACCAGTCCCTCTAGTGTTCCTGTCCCCTTGCCCCCACCTTCATCTGGAATGAATGAGAACTTCATCCTTTTGAAAGAATTGAACCCTGGACAAAATGACCTTTGTAGAATGTGCCCAAGTGCAGCTGGTTGGCTGTAACTGGTTAGAAATACACTGTTCCACTTCTTGCCTCCCGTTAGAGAAGAGGGCTCTGTATCCTGGTCCAGGGATGGGTTCCAGGCTGCAGGACGGTTTCCAGCCCCCACTTCTCGATGGTCCTCAGGGGTGGGATAGGCATTCTGCCTGCACATGGCTATGATTTTATCATCCTTCCCTCATCACTCTGTTTAGGAAGATAGAGTTTTATTATGCAACAACTGCTACTCTAGGGTAAACTTTGACACAAAGCATTGTGTTCTTGACTGAATCAGCTAAAACAAAAGTCAGGGGACAGATAAGAGACCTGGGACATGTTTCAAGTCTTTTAAAAACAGCTACTTTTGCAGAAGCATTCAGATATGCAATTAGAACAAATGGCCACCTCTGCAGAACACACTTGGCCTTCCCAAAAAAGACAGATGGTGAATGTCATGACTCATCATTCCTGGGGAAGGTCCTGGCATCCTTTTCTTTGTTGACCAGGTGAGAACATAGTAGTTACATGAAGATGTTCAACTTTATAGGAGGGTGAGGTGACACCTCTCACCCCTGAGTTGTTCAAGGGACGGCTGTAGTCAGTAGTCTCTATGTATTTAACAATCTAGAAAATTTCAAACATTTAACAAAGTATATAGGATCCTAGGAATCCTACCAGCTTTACAAGTTGAGGTTGACTGTTGGTTTTTGAAGTCTCAACACCAACAAACATTTTATTATTCCCTAAAAATGCGCAAAAGTCAAGGACATACAAAAAATGTAAGTGGATGCAGACAGCCCTCAACTGTGCCTTCTCATCAGCATCTTGTAGTTAAAGATGTCTGAAGAATTCAGCCAGTTCTAGGGCTCAGAGTGGTGGCTCTGTCCTTCATGCAACAAACTTTTACTGAAATATTCCTTGAGCTCATCACTTTTATGAAGGATGTTATGCTCTAAGGACTAATTCCTGCCCCAACAATAATCTAATTTGAAGGCAAGACCAGTGTCATCTTGCCTGTGTCAAATATACAGGAGAACAGATGAGAAAAGAAGAGATAGGAGAAGATGGAAGAGGTGACGGGGACACAAGCAGATTTAGAAGGCTTCATAGATGAGAAGAGGCTTGAGGTAGGCCTGGAATGAAGTGAGATTTCCATAGGGGTCAATGATGGGGGGCAAGAGGGGAGGGGGTATGTGTAACACGGGCGGAAGTTGTAAGATGTGCTTAGGGCAATGAAGAAAGAAGTGAGGTGCCCTGGACTTTCTCTGTAGGTTGGAGTTGGGAGGGAAGATGATTGGAAAGAAGATTGTGGGCATCTTGACAAAGTGGGCTAATTGTGGTAATAAAGAACTAATGTGTCTGAGGGTGTTCATGCATCATTTTTTGTTTTTTTTCTTGCTCATTGAACAGTGGGTAGATTTCCATATGGTGACTTAGGGGAGCAAGCAGGATTTTTCCATTTCTTGCAAAGTTCTTGATGTGCCCTCCATTCATCCTGTTATCCATCAAGAAGAGAGAGAATAGAGCATTGTGATTTTTAAAATTTTACTTTTTTGAACTTATTGGGGTGATATTGGCTAATAAAATAATATAGGTGTACAATTCTATAATACATCATCCATGTATTGTATGTTCACACCACACCAAGTCTTCTTTCATCATCATTTATCCTCCCTTTCACCCTCTCCTATCTTCCCTCAACCCTCTTTCTCTCTGGTTGCATCAAAGACTTTTGTGGTATATTATTTCCATTCACCTTCTGTTGGTTGGAACTGAGTCATATGGCCACACCTAACCGCAAGGGAGTCTGGGAAATGTAGTGCCTCTGTGTTGGAAGAAAAAAGAAACAAATGTCAGCGAGTGGCTTCTAGCTGAGTGGGTTAAAAAACTCGATCCTGAATGCAGTGGTAATTCATCCTCCACCTTAGCATTGGGGCATGCTCACTGGAGATGCAAGCTCCATCAGGAGAGTGATTTATGGATGTTACATTCACCGCTATATCCCCAGCATATGTGAGGCCTCGCCTCCAATATTTGATCAAATAACGAAATTGATGGATGGATGCTGGAAAGGAGTCCTGACCATATGGAACCTTCCAGGATCAATTAGGGAAAGAGAGTTGAGGCAGGGACGCCAATTGGAAGGCGATGGCCATCATCCGAGAGAGTCGGGTGTGTGCAGGTACCATGGGGATTCGTACATTTTTAGAAACAGAAATGTTTACTTCTGCTACTTCAACATTTTTAGTTTACAGCATAGCCACAGCTTATAGTTTAACCAGAGTCCCTGCGGAGTTGAAATCATAGACGCAGCTTGTGAGCCAACGGGCCTGGGGCTCTGTGGAGGCATCCCTGGGCAGGCAGCCTGGGGACTGGGACTGTGCCACAAGCTGCAACCCAAACCAAATAAAACCCGACCAAACCAGCAAGCCCCCATCGGAGTTCAAGTTACTTTAGGGGACCCTGGGGAGACACACTCTGCAGCTGCATTATGTATGCAAAATGCGCTCTCTGACCTCATTGTAAGGAAAATTACTGGCGTCCACAGAATCTTTTGCCAGCTTTCTAAAGTGTTGGACAAGTTCACTCCCGTGCAATTATGCAACATTTAAAAAACTGTAATTTTAAAACATGCCTGAAAAATAGATGCTCATCCAACAAGAACAGAGAGTGTCCCCGAGAGAAGAATCCGTTCTCCGCGCTCCCGAGAGAAGCCCGCACACAGCTCGCCCCATGCGGCCGGGACTCCCACATTTTAGGGAGTTATTTGCAGATTGATTTCTTGGAAATGAAAAGCTAAGGGCAGCCTGTGTCCTCCCTCTCGATCTGACATTCGTGGCTTATGTAGAAGCTGGGGCCAACCTCAGCGGCTGGTCTCTCCTCGGAGTTCGTGTCCCTGGAGTCCGGGAAAGGGCCAGCCTTTCGGATTCTGCAGAGCCCAGGGAGGAACTGCCCCTGGAACAGCCAGGATTCTTAGGAGCCTTTTTAGTGATTGTTGCTGATCTGAAAATAATGGAAAAGCAACAGAAGAGCTCTTTGTGGTAGTTTCACATGTTCTTTATTGATTTGGGGAAGGGTCCAACAGTAAAGTGGCTTAAAAATCATAAATATTTAAAAAGACATCATGTACCCTACCCTTTTCAGCCATCCCCACCAAAAAATAAACTATAATAATACAAATGGCAGGAACAGGAAGAGAAGGCAGCAACAACAGAAGACGGCAGTGTGCTGGGAGAGGCCTGGCTGTGCACCAGGCGGCTGGGCAGCTACGCATCCCTGCAGAAGATGCTGGGGACTGAGGAAATGGGAGGGGTCTTTTCCCGCCAGGCCCAGGCTCTGAGGGGCCAGACCCTCCTTTCCCGAGGCCTCTTGAGATATAAGTTATCAGGCTGAGACAACAGGTGCCTGCGGCTCTTAATTTGGTTTCTATCTCAAATCCCAGAGAAGCCAACCGGTGGAAATTATTCACAAATTTGGTAGCAAATTCATTTCGCACAGGGTAGTTTCCTCATGAGCCTTGCAAAGGTGTTAGATGTAAGTTGACTGAAAAGCTGGTGTTTTTGTTGTGTTTCGTCTTGTGTTTTTTCCCCCCAGTCCCAGCTTTCTGAAGATTCAGTTACAAGTTTGAAAAACAGGTGCCTCTCTGAGGGCGAGAGAAGGGAGTAAGCATACTGTGTGTGCGCCTTCTAGGGGAAAGGAATAGGTGTCAGCAGTCACAAAGGCTGGAGGGTTGAGAATGGGGGGTAATGACAATATCTGAAGGCTCTAGACTTCTCCCCAGGCACACGGAAGCTCTGCCAGCCTTCTCAGTGTCATATGCCTTCTACCGAGGTAATTGACAGGTTAGGTTAGCTTGGTAAACTCAGTGCAGTTGTTCGTCTGCATACTGGCTTGCAGTGTGCCCATTCTGAGCAGATTGGCTGCCTCCCCTGATCTCAAACCCATTGAGTCATCCCAGCAACACCCGTAAGCTGTGGCAGTCGGAAGCTTTCCTGGAGGAACATGTGCAGGGCCTACAGAGCGATGGGGTCCGGAAGAGGGGGTTCCTTGGCTTGCTTGGGGTGGGGGAGGGAAGCCAACTCATCCTGGTTTGCCTGACAGTTTCCTAGTTTTAGTCCCAAAAGCCTTAAATTTCAGGCACCAAGACATTGGGTGTTCCTCAGCAGGACAGATAGAGGCGTGGCCGGGGTGAGAGTGATGCCCTCATCGTCTCTCGGAGGGCAGGCTTTTTGCTGGTGCAGTTCCTGTGGTCTACAGGGAAGGGAGAAGGAGACTTGGGAGAAGTTATGCAGGTCCCAGCAGTCACCTGGGACTTAATATCAGGGAAGGCCCTGGTTTGGTTCAGAAACCTTGGTCATCGGATCTGCATTCACTGACTGCTAAATGTTCTTCTCTCTCTCTCTCTCTTCTTCAGGGAGGCAGGACACAGTGCGTGCGCGAGGTCTGTCCCATTCTCTCCTGTCCTCAGCACCTTAGCCACGTTCCCCCGGGACAGTGCTGCCCCAAATGTTTGGGTGAGTGACAGTTTTAAGGTCAAAGAACATTGTAATATATTCTTACTGGTTTCCACTGAGCGTGTTCGTCCTCATGGCTGTGCTGGGTCCTCAGGGTGTCCTGTCTTCATGGCAACCTCTCTAATTAAAGGAGTGACAAGTGGGCACAAGGGATGGGGCTGGGGGTCCCTTTTCCGAGGTCTCTGTGGAGGTTTCTTCTCTCCTGATCTGTGACCTGGTTCACCAGACCGCCTGAGGCAATGCCCTCTTGTGGGAGGAACAGTATTGAAGACCCTACCTATAACCAGGTGTCTGATGAGTCGGAACAGATTCTAAAGGCATGTGAAGTAAACAGAGGAATACAGACTCCTGGTACTTTCAGAGGGGAAAAAATAACATGCCAAAACAAGAGGTTTGGAAGGGAACCATGGGTAATAGCCAAGAAAGGAAGCACTAGCTCACTTTCATTGCATATTTCCTAAGTACTAAGAACCATGAAAATCCTATATAATAAAAGCCTAATATGCTAAGTGTCTGGTCGTCCAGTTGTCCGTTCAACCAATCAAAGCATAATATGCTAATGGTATGCTAAAACTGCTCAACCGCTTGCTATGATGTGTACTGACCACCAGGGGACATCTCCAACCAGTAGGTGAGCTTGCTGCTGTGGTCTGGCTGATCGGGACTCAGTGAGATTGGCCGGATATGCCCTGGAGTCCTCCTGCAGTCCCTCCCTGGCTGGCCAACCTTCCGCATCCCTCCCCAGCCCCAATCGTGCACCACTGGGGTCCTTTGGCCTGGCCTGCACCTTCTTGAAATCTGGGACCCCCTCAGGGGATGTTGGAGAGCTAGTTTTGGCCAGATCCTGCAGGCCAGGCTGAGGGACCCCACTGGTGCACTAATTTGTGCACTGGGCCTCTAGTAGTTTATATGCTTCTTCCCATGTAATTTTAAGAATCTTCTAAGCATCTGAAACCTATGTAATTTTGTTAACCAGGTCACCTCAATAGAGTCAATAAAAAATAATCTCAAGAAGCTGTGCTATACAGGACATCATTTGAATGTGTGGTCTAGATGTGATGATTAGTTTTATTGTCCCGAGAGGGAAGTGGGTTTCTGGAAGGTGGTGCAGCTAGGGGGTGACATGTTGGCACCTGAACACGATTCTCTGTGATGCCTACGCTCATGCTTGAAGCTGCTGCAGCCTGACTGCCCTGTGGCATGGAGGCAGCAGGCACATCGCCACCAGGAAGGAAACACTCCATGATGGAGGTTCTAGAGCATGAGGTGGTTTGGCGTTCGTTTATCATCCACATGCCAGCTTCCTCCATATGATCCTTAGTCTTTTGAGCTTAAGGTCAGACTGTTTAAGATTCAAATGAAAGTAGCTTGAGCCATCAGATGCATATGGCAGAACATCCAACAACCCCACCAGAATCTCCAGGGACCCTTGAGAGGGCTCATATTTTCCCCAGTCACTGCTGGCTTTGTGTTTCTGCTTCTGTTATTTCTGTCTCTGTTCCTTTTCTTCCCCCTGACTCTTGTTCCTCATGCTCTTCTTCTTCTTCCCTATCTTCCCTTCTTCTTCCTCTTCCTCATCCCCCTCTTCCTCCTCCTCTTCCTATCCCCCTCCACCTCTTGCTCCTCTTCCTCATCCCTCCTCCTCCTCCTCTACCTCCTCTTCCTCCCGTATTTTGTCCTTTTAGAGATCCTCTCATCCAGTCTGTCAACTCTGATAGTGCTGTTGAGTCAAGGCTTGTGTCACAGTCAAGGAGGATGATCACTTTACAGGGAAGTACAGGGAAAAGCATGCAATGAAGTAGTTAGCATCCTTTGTTTGTAAAAGGTTTTAGCCATTTTGCCTTTAGGAAAAATTTCCCATTTGTCTCTTTTACTTGGGTTCCAGTTTCCAGGTACTGTCCACACCCTTTTCTTGAAACCTCTTGCCTTTCTTTCATAGTTTGCTTTTCCCAATTCCAACACGTCTTGTTGATTTCTTTTTCTCATTCCCAGCTTATCACAGCCATACCTTTAAGTCTGTCTTCCTACAACCAAATTGCAAGTGAAGGTGTCTCGTCAACTAAGGCAGGTTTCTTCTCTTTACCCAACAATGTTTGCCTTTTTGCTACACACACACACACACATACACACGCACACAGATATATATACTTTTTAAGTAAATATGAAATAATTATAAGGATGAAGGAGACTGGTTTAGAGATGCCTAATTGAAGAAATTGCCATTGATCTGTGTGCTTCTTGGTCAATGTGTGCTGATGCCCCCAGAAGAGAATAAGCCCGTTCACCATGGGTGGGATCATCATGCCATGGGCCATGGCGGAAGCGGTGTTCCACCTAAGCAGGAATATGTAGTCACCTCAGAGGAGGTGGCGTCCAGAGCTGGGCCTGGAAGATGAGTAGGATTGATTAATGCTTTGGAGCCAGTCCCATGGACATGCTGAGTCAGTCAGAGTCTCTCACATGAGCAATGGCTGCTGTATTGAATGCAGATTTTTCTGTCCATTTGTGGTTATAAGACTGACTACAAAAGGAACAGAAAATCTTAGGAAACTTAAAAATCATAATTCTCCCAAATGAAACCTTTTTTTTGGTTGGGCTAAACCCCAGTGGAATAATGTGGAAATGGCTCCTATTAGGCTGAACACGGATTCTCTGAACTACTTTTTTGAATGTTTTATCTTATTTTGGGCCATGATGAGTTTGGGATTAGTTAAAATTTATGATTTTTTGTGGTTTTTTTTTTTTTTTTTGGTGGGGGAGGGTTAAAAAGAAACATATCTCACCCACAAATACACACAAAAGATAGGAAGGGAAAAAGAAAATACCAGAATATTATCTATACTGGAATCTTAGACTACTTAGAGTTTTGGCTGGTTAGATACTGATTTGCTGTTAAATTTTCCTGTCACCAAGATTCATTCACATGACATATCTCTGTCTTTGACATCACAACATCCTCCTCTTCTCTTTTCTCCTTTTCAGTGAAGAGACTGGTCAGAGTTTTGTGTACACAGAGCAAATGAAGCCCCTTTCGGAGAAAGTGACATGGCCCAGGGTCATGTTTAAATGACCCCACCACTCAAAATGACAGTACATATCATCTGGCACTTTTTGGTGTGTTTAATGAGTGCAAGGCTTTGTAAGAAAAAGTCTAAACTAAGATATTTTTAGGTAAAATCCACATTTTACTAAAGATAATTTAAGCCATTGGTTACATTTGTGCAGGGAAGGCATAAACTTGTTGAAAAGTCTTTTTGTTCAATGATCTACTGATGTATCCATCCATCCATCCATCCAACCATCAATCCATCCAGGCAACAATATTGAGGACTATACCTGTAGTAAAAGGAACAGGAACGGGCTATGCATTCTAAGAGGGGAAGACCTCCTCAGAACATGTATTTTAATTGGCAGAGAAGAAAGCTTAACTATCTATATAATAATCTATATAATAAAGAGCCAGGGTTGTAATGACCTAAGGCTCAACCAGACAGGAAGTAAGTGTTGGGTTGCCATGGCAACCCAGCACTGACTGGGGCTGCTCTGGGTGCCCTGTCCCAGCACTGCCTGCCTAGGGGGCTGTGGATCAAGCCTGGAGAGAGGCCTGCAGAGAGAGAGGCAGGATCTGATCCGTAGCCTCTGTGGCAGCCATTGATCAAAACTTGCCTCTTTTTCTCTCCCAGCCTAGCCAATAACTCAGTCTCCATTTCTCTCCAGGCCTCCACTGCCGGCTGCTGATCAGCTTCGCCTTTCTGATCATGCCCAATGATAGACCCAAAGATACTGACTGACATAGAAACTGACCAATCAGAACCAAATCTAGGTGAACTGTGAGGTGCCAATGGCTGCCTAGGAGGCAGAGCTTTTGACTCTAAATGGCATAGAAACTGACTAATCA
>PVJC01024228.1:0-25712 GCA_004026665.1 Murina feae
AAGAACAGTTTCTTATACTACTAAATATCTGTTCATCGTTTTGTTCATTTGAATTGTTCTTTGTTTCATGTATTTCTTGTTTTTGTACCTGGTATAGTGATGGAACTACAGTAAGAATTTAAGTTTTTATTGATAGAAAGAATAAAATACATCTTCTTGAGTATAACCAACTTTAATTGTATATATTTACTTATTTATTGTATAATATTCAGATTTGAAATTTAGGTTTTCATAAAACAATTCCATTTTCTATATTGTCCTTTAAAAATGTAAATAACAAAATTTGGAGAGCACATATACTTAGTTTATACTTGTAATTAAACAGGACTTAATCAAAGATCTCAAGTCAGAATTAAGTGGAAATATGGAAGAACTGATCCTTGCCCTCTTCATGCCAACCACATATTATGATGCCTGGAGTTTACGGAATGCAATGAAGGTACTGTATGGCATTTACTTTGAATGTTCTATCCAATTTAACCCTCCCTCCTCCAAATTGTGGCAGTTCTGTATTCATAGTGACAACTCAATCATACATTCTTTTATAACTCTGACTATATAGAGCTTTTTAGGTCTAGAGGCCAAAGAAATATTTGATGGAAAAATAAGATTTAAGAACTTACAGAGATTTTGTTTTTCTTTTGTGTAATTCTTCCTTTCATTATTTCACATAGGGAGCAGGAACTCAGGAAAGTGTATTGATTGAAATTTTATGCACAAGAACTAATCGGGAAATCCAAGAAATTGTCCGATGTTATCAGTCGGAATTTGGGCGAGACCTTGAAAAGGACATTAGGTCAGATACATCAGGGCATTTTGAACGTTTGCTTGTATCCATGTGCCAGGTGAGTACAGTATGGATGTTGGTGTGAGGGTGGAGGGAACATCTTTTGCTGCCTGTTGCCTTTTAATATTGAGCCCCCTTGGAATCCTGCCGCCTTTAAGAGGAACAACACAGGACCCAGTATACAAACTTCTCTATAGTCACTATTGAGATTTATTTCTGTAGATCTGGCTTTGAAAGGAATCAGAAAGCAATTTGAAGCTGTGTCTTGGGATGGGATGAATCTGTACTTTTAAGCTTGGCCCTTAAGTTCTACCATTAACTACGGAGATGCAGGCGTGCCGTGGGACTGCTATAGGGCAAGCACTGTGTGAGGAGAGCCAGAACGCAGGAAAGTGCTTCAGGATTCACAGCACTGTTGTGCTTGGCGCCTTCCTTATTCTGATTGCCCAGATGTGCTGGAGAGGGGACAGAAAATTCTCCAAATAGGGTATTTGGAGTGATGTCATAAACATGCTTAGAATGAGACAGTGAGGGTTTAGTTGAGCAAGATGATGCAAAAGGCTAGCATACTGATTCAGTATCGCAGTTACTGGCTAACCTGCTAGTGCACAAGGTCGGGCAGCCCTCAGGGGTCTAGAAGTAGAGATGCTCTTCAGAGCAAGGGAGGTAGTTGCAGGCAAAGCAGTGAGCCAGAGCGAGTGGGTGTGGAAGTGGGAAAGAACGCAAGTGGATGAGAGGAAACGGAATTTACCTACAACAGAGTAACTGAGCAGAGGAGGAGGTTGGCATTTAGAAAGAACCAGAACAAAACAAACAGGAACAGATTTAACTCTAAAAAATGATGAAGACTTTATATGATGTGTGGATTGTCTCTGCAGGGCTCAAGGCCCAGCCAGTGTATAAAGCAGAGGGACCTCTTCCAGGGCGTAAGCAGGGGAATGGCGTCCTAGGAAACTGGACTGTGTGTTTGAGACTAAAGGCAGAAGGGAGGAAGTGTCCCCTGAGCACCTCCTGTGCTGTATTCAGTTGTCCACTTGCAATATGCTTCTACATATCCCTGTGCCCCGGTGCTTCGGAAGACAGTTCTCACCTCGGGGAACCCGTTCCATGTTCATCTAAGCTTACTCTTGCTCAGGCTCGCAGCTTGCTTCCTCCCGCCCTCGCTCCCTCTTCTTCCCTCCTACCCTAAGGGAGAGTTTGGTATACAAATCGGCACAATCTAGCAGAACTTGAGTTATTTATACCTTCTTCTAAGAAGTTCATGTATCATTTTTATTGATACATTCATAATAAATACGTATTAAGATTACACTTGGGAAGGAAAGGAAGTTTATGAAGCCTCCATATTATATGTTCCCTCCCTTTAACTTAAACTCCTTGAGGCAGAGCCCTTGTTCCTACCATGTAGCCCACCCCATTGGTTTGTTTCTCTGGAGAATATAGGCTGGCACAGAGCAAGTGCTCCCTGCCTGTAGGTTGCATTAATGAATACAAAGTGGAGTTAAGTGTAATGCATATTGATCTTAAATCCTTGCTAAGGGAATAATGTCTTTATTTAAGTGGGAGCTTATATCTCCTAATAGAGATTTGTGTGTGTTTGTGTGGTGTGTGTGTGTGTGTGTGTGTGTGTGTGTGTGTGTATAAATCATATATATATATGTGTGTGATTTTATGGAAACCTTTTCTGGGTTAATTTAGATCTTAAAGCCCTGAAAATTTCTCATTTTAATATAATCTCGTTAAATCATGATCACATATCTAAAATTCAAAGTTGGCAGTGCAATAAAGTACTAGTTACACTAGTGTAGTTCCTTCGGAAATGAAAACTATGCATGACAAACTCGATGTATTAATCTTCTTATTTGAAACTATTTAAAATTGATTTGAGAGAGAGAGAGAAACATTGATGTGAGAAATAAACATTGATCAGCTGCTTCCCACACACACCCCCAATCGGGGCTCATACCCCAACCAGGGAATGTGTCCTGACTAGGAATTGAACCCTCCACCTTTTGGTATACAGGATGGCGCTCCAACTAACTGAGCCACCAGCCAGGGTTAGGCATTGCTCTTTAATAAATGACTAGATTGGAAAGAACATTTTTAATAGAACTTGTATCACTTCCTTCCAATTTCTGCCTTCTTTTGCAGGGAAACCGTGATGAGAACCAGAATGTTAACCACCAGATGGCTCAGGAAGATGCTCAGCGTCTCTACCAAGCTGGCGAGGGAAAGCTGGGGACAGATGAATCTTGCTTCAACATGATTCTTGCCACAAGAAGCTTTCCTCAGCTGAGAGCTACCATGGAAGCTTATTCCAGGGTATGAGCCTTTATTTTGCAGACCTTGCTTCTGTTTCAAGGTGTGGAAATATTTTAACCCGACATGTTTTGTTTGCAGGTGGCTAATCGAGATTTGTTGAGCAGTGTTGCCCGCGAGTTTTCCGGAAGCGTTGAAAGTGGTCTGAAGGCCATCTGTAAGATACTTTTATGTTTCGCTTTATTTTGTTTATAAATGAGTGAGCTTTTGAATATCTTTTGTTCCTATTAAGTAATGATAATATAGCCTCCCTGGAATCTGCTTAAGCAAAGGCTGAGCTAGTCTGTGAATGGTTGGTGGCATGATCAATTAGGGTTGTTTCAGAAGTATTTGATGTTTCAGAAGTATTTGATTCTATATGCCCTTCTTGTGAACTATGCAAGCATATCTTGGAGCCCTGGTCAAATAGCTCAGTTGGTTAGCGCGTCATCCTGATAAGTCAAGGTTGTAAATTCATTCCCTGGTCAGGGCACATATAAGAATCAGCCAATGAAGGCATCAATAAGTAGAACAACAACTCTTTCTTTTTCTCTCTCCCTCCCTTCCTCCTTTCTCTCACCCTTTTCCTCCCCCCCACCCCCCGCACCTTTCCCTTCCCTTTTCCCTCTAAAAATCAATCAATACAAATTTTTAAGAATACGTGTGTGTGTGTGTGTGTGTGTGTGTGTGTATGTATATATGATCGATTGTAACATTTCCATTAAGGTGACTGGGAAAGCACTAGTCAACTATGAGTGCCACTGTACAAAGCATAATTTTTGAGCCCTCCCAAAACAAAACAAAACAACACAACACTTCTCAAGTACTCAGCCCAAGGAGATTCTTCCCTTTTGGAATTAAATACCAAATTTCTGGTGTCCTGATATTCAGATGCCTAATGAACTGGGATTATTATTCTCATGGAGAATATAGGACTAAAGAGTATTAGTAACACATTGGTATTAGCAACTTAATGTCTTAAAAATAATACTATAGTATTATAGCTAAATTAATAACGAGCTGTTCTCTACCATCTGTAGGAAGAGACTTTGCTAAGTTAATTTTACTAAGAAAAGCCTGTTAGATTTTTTACCACAGAGCCACACTGCCCAGGGCAGATTTCATATCCTTCTCTGAGAAAATGTTATATTTGACTCCTAGAATTCAGAATTCATCATTGCTTTTAAGTGAGATACTGCTAAGGTGGAGTTGCTATATATCTTCTCATTGTAAGGGGAAAAAAATACAAAGAATACCAAGAATCTAAAGCTGTTGCATCTGTGGTGAGGAAATGGGTTTGTGGGGGGCCCGAGGGAGTCTTTTAGAATTGAAAGTAGCTTGTCTGGTGCATCGAGAAAGAAAGGTGGCACAGATCCAGGGGGAGAGTAGTTTCAGCTTCCGGTTTCTGAGAGGAGGACATGGGAAATGACCAGCCGCAGGCCCGGAGTGATGAGGGAGCCTGGAGTGCGGGCCCGTTTCTCAAGCATCTCTGCCTTGCAGTGCAGTGCGCCCTGAACCGCCAGGCCTTCTTCGCTGAGAGGCTCTACTACTCCATGAAAGGTGCCGGCACGGACGACTCCACCCTCGTCAGGATCGTGGTCACTCGGAGTGAGGTGAGCCTTTTCTCTTGCTGTCTGATCTCAGTTAATTTTGAATGTTGATTTCTTAAAAGTTCCCCAGTTGGTTGTCATTCCCTCGGGAGTGATGTTGAGGACACGCTGTCTTTGTCACTGCCCTGTGTGAAGCAGTGGTGGTTGGTATAAAGCACAGTGATCCTTTCCTTGTGCTGTGAGAGAGGCTTGCTTAGTGAGATGGACACTGTCCTGCACCCGAGGCGGCAGCAGGCCCAGAGGTGTTCCCACCTGAGGAGGTCTGGAGAGGACTAGTTAGCTAGTTTAAGGCAAGTTGGAAGGTGGTTTTTGGTTTTCATTTTGCTTATGTGAAGAATTGTCTAAAAAGACCTATTTAATCTTATTGGATATGAAAAATTCCTGAAGTTTAGCATACCTTGCTAATCATAAAACAAAAAATTTGTCTTTGTCTCTTTACCTAAATATAACTTCAAATGTTTTCTTTTCTTTGATTTTTAAATGTTTATTGGATATTTTTATTGAAAGAAAATGTATATATACAACTCCTATATCCCACGTTCAAAGGCTGTTAAATTGTGTTATTTACCCATATCTTCAGGAAAAAATCACTTCTACTGTCGTGGTAAACAACCTGCTTCCCGGTTTATAATGGTCTGGCCCTCTAGCAACTTCAGCACGAAATTATAGCTGATTTGCCTACCAATGTCAGGTGGTCATAATAATCTGGCCACTCAGTGTAAATTATACTAAAGAAGATAAATTATTTTTAAAAGGACAACCAGAATAGGGTGTTTTATCTTTTTTTTTTTTAAATTGATTTCAGAGAGAGGAAGGAAGAGGGAGAGAGATAGAAACATCAGTGATGAGAAAGAATCACCAGTTGGCTGCCTCTTGCACGCCCCCTACCGGGGATTGAGCCTGCAACCCAGGCATGTGCCCTGACCAAGAATTGAACCCTTACCTCCTGGTTTATGAGTCGAAGCTCAAACTCTGAGCCGCACCGGCCAGGCCTAAATAGTGTGTTTAAAATAAGCTCTTTATGTATTTGTTCATAGACCTAAATTTTCTATGCAAGCTATTTTTTTTGCAATAAAATATACATAAAACTTACCATTTTAACCATTAAAAAAAAAAATGGTTCAGTGGCATTAAGTACATTCACATTGTTGTGCAACCATCACCACCAGAATTTTTTCACTTGAAATTCCCCACTCGTTAAACAACAATTCATCGTTCTTTCTCCACAACACCTGGCAATGGCCATTCTGTTTTCTGTTCCTACAACTGATAACCCCTGGGTGCCGTAAATAAGTGGAAACAAACTATTATTGTCCTATTGTGACTGTTTTTTTCCACTTAGGATAATATCTTCAGGGTTCATCCATGTTGTATCTTGTGTCAGAATTTCCTTCCCTTTTAAGACTGAATAATATTTATTGTATGTATATCCCACCTTTTGTTTATCCACTCGTCTGTCAGTGGACACTCAGATTGCTCCCACCTTTAGGCTATGTTGAACAATGCTGTGAGCATGGGTACACGTATTTTGAGTCCCTGCTTTCATTTTTGTGTATATACCCAGCAATTCCATTTGCTGTATCGTATGGCAATTGTATCTTGTTACTGTTTTAAGGGATCACCATACCATTTTCCACAGTTGTTGCCTATTATACAGCCCTACTAGAAATCCACAAGGGTTCCAACTTCACATCCTTGCCAACACTTACTATTTTCTGTGTTTTTTATAATAGCTATCTAATTATCAAATGGTTTTTAAATGACTAATACTTTGAAATAATAGAAGAGACTCATACCATTCTTATCCAATGTTTTTACAGAGCAGTGAATCAGACCTTATTGGATAATTGCTAACTGTAAAGTGTCAGTCACTTGGTGTTATCTTCCCTCTGCTTTGATTATAATTAGGATCTTTCACTATCAAAAAATAGTCCTAATAAATGCCTTGACAGCTTTTTTCTAACATTAAAAATATCATCTCTTGCATGCAGATTGATCTTGTACAAATAAAACAGATATTCAGTCAGATGTATCAGAAGACCCTGGGCACAATGATTGCAAGTGACACAAGTGGAGATTACCGAAAGCTGCTTCTAGCCATCGTGGGGCAGTAGGAGGGGTTTTTTAAATGAGTGAAGCTGTTCAAAGCTTATCTTTCAAAGCAGTGCTGACCTGCATGCAGCGATATCAACCATCATGTAACCAAAAGAAGGTTTTATTAAAGACTGTGTCAGGCTTGTGCTTGGTTTGCACATGCAGTTATTGCCTTAATTCCAATGTTATTTTTCTCTCTAGACAATCAATGTAAAGCCATAATCGTAATGTATTAATGGACTGTTTGTAAAGTATACTTTTCTCACTGTCCTTGTTCTAATCAAGATACCAAATTGAATAAAAATCATAACAATCTCTAATTCTGTGTAATAATATTGAATTTTTATAAAGATTGCTAAAAATTCTGCCTGCCAAAGTCCTACTAGGTTCATTGGGCAGTTATAATTGGTGGTATTTCAAAACTATTACTTAAAAAAAATTTAACTCTTTTAACCTAGAGTGATTTACGTCTTATCTATACTAATAAAAGGGTAATATGCAAATGGTTGGGATGCTCTCAGGCATAACGACCGATCAGCTGGAGGCTGCGTGCAGCAGGTGCGAGTGGGTGGGGACTTGTAGCGTCGGGGACAGGGAGGCCTCCGCACACCTGTGCCTGTGCCAGGGATCCGCAGGCCTGCCCTGGCTCTGGCCTACCTCTTTGGGGCAATCCATCAAGGAGCCCTGGATGGGTGGGCAGGGCCTACCTCTTTAGGGCGATGGATCATGGTGCTCCCACACTGACAGGGCACAGGCCAGGCTGGGGGACCCCCTCATCCCTCAAATGCACGAATTTCATGCACTGGGCCACTGGTTTTATATAAATTAGTATTCTATACTCATAAACACTAATCTTTACACATAGAAAATAGATTAGTATTGCCTGTAGCTACTTTTAAAAGGGATTATTATATGCATAAAATACATAGCCTACTTTTATGTCTATTAAAACCCCCTAAATATCTTTATTGACCCCTAATTTAAAATATGTATATATTTAGCCCTAGCCAGTTTGATAGAGCAGTGGCCCTCAAACTCAAGAGTCCCAGGTTCAATTAACTTTATTCCCATTAGCAATCACTCCTCATTCCCCCTCCTGTCCAGCTCATGGCAATCTATACAGTCTCACTGGATTTGCCTATTTGGGGCTTTTCATATGAATGAAATAATATAATACGTGGCCCTTTGTGTCTGGCTTCTTTCAATTAG
Organism: Murina feae; assembly: GCA_004026665.1. Classification (NCBI taxonomy): domain Eukaryota; kingdom Metazoa; phylum Chordata; class Mammalia; order Chiroptera; family Vespertilionidae; genus Murina; species Murina feae. Next base: position 7,999 of record PVJC01024228.1, read on the forward strand.
CATACTGTTTTTTAAGATCTATCTGTTGTAGCATAAATCAATACTTCATCTATTTAATGGCAGAATTTAGATTATATATACATTTTGTTTGTACCTTCATTAATAAATGGACATTTGGGTTGGTTTCACTTTTTGGTTACTATGAACAATACTGTTATGAACATTCTTGTACAAATTTTGTGTGGATATATGTTTTCACTTCTCTTAGCTGTGGAACTAGGAATTGCTGGATCATATGATATCTTCATGTTTAACCTTATGAGGCTCTGCCAAACTGTTCTCCAAAGCAGTAGCATCTACTGGCAGCAAATGAGGTTTCTAATTTCTCCTCATCCTCACCATCACTATCATCTCTTTTTTTAAAAAATGTATTTTTATTAATTTCAGAGAGGAAGGGAGAGAGAGATAGAAACATCAATGATGAGAATCACTGATCGACTGCCTCCTGCATGCCCGCTTTTGGGGATTGAGCCACAACCTGGGCACGTGCCCTTGACTGGAACCGAACCTGGGACCTTTCAGTCCGCAGGCCGATGCTCTATCCACTGAGTCAAACTGGCTAGGGTATCTTTGCAGTTTTGATTTGCATTTCTCTAATGACTAGTGAGCTATTTCCTTGTGTTTATTGGACATTTGCATATCTCCTTCAGAAAAATGTCTATTCAAATACCTTGCCCATTTTTATTTTATTTATTTTTTAAAATATATTTTATTTTTTACAGAGAGGAAGGGTTAGAGAGTTAGAAACATCCATGAGAGAGAAACATCGATCAGCTGCCTCCTGCACACCTCCTACTGGGGGTGTGCCCGCAACCAAGGTATATGCCCTTGACTGGAATCAAACCTGGGACCCTTCAGTCCACAGGCTGACGCTCTATCCACTGAACCAAACTGGTTAGGGCTACCTTGCCCATTTTTGTTGTTGAGTTTCAGGGTTATTTATGTATTCTGGATAGTAGACACTGGTCAGATATGACTTTTTTTTGGATATTATTTTATGATACGGTCAGTCATGCGGGCTCAAGAAGAAATTTATCTCCTGAGATGTACCTCCCCATGATCCACTTGTCACCAGAAAGGGACTGGGCTGAGGCAGGTCTGCTGTGCATGGTCTGAGATATGTGAGTTCTTGATTTCTTCAAGGAAAGAATTGAAGGCAGGAGTTCAGGTGATTTTGAGAGTATGTTTATTAAAGCTCGGGGCAGTTAAACAAAGGTAGGCCTTAGGATAGAAGTAGACTTGGGAAAGGAGGTCACAGTAATGGAAATGAGCGAGGTTAGGCTGCCTAGACTCACTACTAAAAGTAGTCACAGAAGTAAGCCACGGTGGGGCTGCTTCTGGCTCACTGAGAAGCTAGGCAAGGGGGCCCTTGGAGCTTAGGAGAAAGAAGTTCATGCCTGAAGAAAGGGAGCCCTGGGCATGCTCAAGGAGAGCATGCACTGGGACCTTGGTCTTGAGGGTTTTTACCTCTTTTCTAAAGGTGGGAATTTTAGGGGAGTCTCGGGAGGATCTCAACAGAATATTCATCAGCCTTCCCTGTGTGCCCTCTACTATGCTGATGCATCAGAATGAGTGTGTAGAGGGGTTTGAGATCATCCTCTGGTCAGCTTCGCCTCTATCTTGGATTTGTCTGGCTCTGGTTTTTTGTTGTTTTGTTATTTATTCCTCTACCTTTAGCCATTCTTCCATTTGGCTGGCACTAACTGGGTCTCTGTTACCTCCGTGACTAGGCGGATTTAAGTTACTCTCTCTGGTCGGGGAGGAGAGATGTAAACCATTTGTTCCTAAGTGTCCTTGTGAGGAAGGTTAGTAAGAAGCTAGGAAAACTCCTTGGCAAGTGGGTGGGGGAAACTAAGATAGATAGCTAAACAGATGGCCCAGGAATTTGCAGCCAGCTAATAAAATGACAAGATCTTGTCTTCCCTAACCAAGGACACGTAGAAGCAAATGGTTTACACATTCCAGACAGTGCAGAGAGCAGACCAACCTTGATCCCAGTCCCTTTCTGGTGACATTCTTTTTTTATTGTTGCTTTTTGTTGTTGTTAATCCTCCCCCAAGTTTATTTTTCCATTGATTTTTAGAGAGTGTGGAAGCGAGGGGGGGAGACACAGAGAGAGAAACATCAGTTGGTTGCCTCCTACATGTGCCCCAACCGGGGCCAGGGATTGAGCCTGCAACTGAGGTATATGCCCTTGACTGGAATCGAACCTGGGACCCTTCAGTTTGAGTGCCCATGCTCAATCCACTGAGCCAAACCTGCAAGACCTGGTGACATTCTTTGAAGGTGAAACTGATCAGAGAATGACCACTTTGATGCATCAGCATATCAAAGGACGCAGCACACTCTCTCCCTTGAGCAGGCCTGTGCCTTCATCCCCCCTTCCTTCCTCAGGCATGTATCTTCGCTTTCTTTTTCCTAAACTCTGAAGGTTCCCAGGAGACTTGCAACCTGGGGGAGCAGTGAGCAGGGACGACTCACCTTGGGCTAACTCCCTGAACCTGTCTCCAAGGTCCCTCCTTTTGCCTCTAACTTGTTTCCTGAGTCCATGCAGCCCAGTACAGGTCCCTTCTGCCTCTGTGATTCCCTTTCTAAAGGGCTGAGGCAGCCTTGCCCAGGCCTGGCTCTTCCTCATGTTTCCTAAGGACCAAGGCAGCTCTCCCGAGGCTCCCTCCTGTGGCTAAGATCGTGCCTCTTCCATCTCAAGCCCTTGCTTTGTCTCACTGCCCCCAGCTTTAATAAACATCCTCTCAAAATTACCTGGACTCATTAATGAAATCTTTCCTGCATGAAGTCAAGAACCCACATATCGCAGATTGTGCCGGGGCAGACCTGCCTTCTTGGTCCTGGTCCCTTTCCAGTAACACTTGGTTGGGATGGATGGGGTCTTGTGATTTATTAGCTGGCTGTTAACTGCTCCGATGTTTGTTTAGTAACTATCTGTCTCAGTTTCCCCATTCCACTTGGCAGGGAATTTTCTTAGATTTTTACTAACCTGCTTTAAATGGAAGGCCCGAAAGTTTTAAAAAATATATATATTTTATTGATTTTTTTTTTTTTTTACAGAGAGGAAGGGAGAGGGATAGAGAGTTAGAAACATCGATCAGCTGCCTCTTGCACACCTCCCACTGGGGATGTGCCCGCAACCCAAGTACATGCCCTTGACCGGAATCAAACCTGGGACCTTTTAGTCCGCAGGCCGATGCTCTATCCACTGAGCCAAACCGGTTAGGGCTGGAAGGCCCAAATTTTATGCATACTGAGAGTCTAACGGTTCTTTGTCAGGGGCGTCTCCCCTTCTCTGTATACCAGAAAGAACCTCAGACTGACCTCTTTGCTTCCCACACTATGACCTGCCTGTCACTGCAGAGAAACCCTGGTTTAATTTTTCTACCAAAGGACCGAGACCTGCCCTCCAATCAGAACTGTACAATTTGGATACTTCATTTGCAAAAAACTGACGTAATTCAGAACCTGGGCGGGAACTTTTGCTATAAAAGGTGGCCACCCCTTTGTCTTGGTGGAACACAATTTAGGTTGTTACTTGAATCTATGTCTCCATGCTGCAACTCCTTTTGCTCACATAAATGCTTTTATTACAGTTTAAAATTAATCTTGGTTTACTGACAGGTGCAGCCAGAAAAGGAAACACAATAGAGGCTCAGAAAAACAATATATTATACTCAAATGTCCTAGAGACGGGAGGCACTGCACACACAGGGTCACATGGGGAAGATGCCAGGGTGGTCAGGAGCCTGGGGGAGTACTTAGAAATGGCCTTTATTGGGGTGTATGAGGGAGGCCAAGGCTAGCAGATTAGGGTTGGCTAGATTGAATAACTGTGGGTGGCCTTCAGTTACCTGGTAACTGGCCCTGGGATGATCAAGGTAGAGAAATGATAGCTTCCTGGAGTGCAAAGCCAGATACTGAGGTGTAGGTCTGGATTGGTTAGTTTGCATTCGAAGACATGCTCCTGGCTGGGCCCTTTGCTATCTGTAAGAACTGGCTACTCAGGGAGGGGATCTCTCCTATCTAAAATACTTTTTATGATGCAACGTAACATACAAAAAATCATATATGGCTGACCTGTGTGGCTCAGTGGTTGAACACTGACCCAGAAACCAGGAGGTTACCGGTTTGATTTGCAGTCTGAACACGTGCCCAGGTTTCGGGCTTGATCCCCAGTAGGGGGCGTGCAGGAGGCAGTAGATCAATGATTCTCTCTCATTGATATTTTGATCCCTCTCTCCCTCTTCCTTTCTCTCTGAAATCAATTTTAAAATATTAAAAATTATATACAGGTTGGGCAAAAGTAGGTTTACAGTTTTTATTTGGAAAATAGTACAATAATTAATAGCTAATACAAAAATAAACTATTCACAACTGTAGACCTACTTTTGCCCCACCCTGTATACACACACATACACACGTGCACACACAATTTACATTTACAAATATTTCCCCCCATTCTGTGGGTTGTCTTAACTTTCTCGATTGTGTCCTTTCATACACAGAACTTAAAATTTTGATGAAGTACAACTTCTTTCTCTTTTTTTTTGTTACTTGTATTTTTGGGGGTTCTAATAAACCATTGCCTAATGGCTCAGGATGATTTACACTTATGTTTTTTTCAAAACTTTTATAGTTTTTGTTCTTCTATTGAAGTCGCTGACATTTTAGTTAATATTTATACCTGGTGTGAGGTAGGTGTTATCTTCTTTCTGGTGCATTTCTACATCCAGTTGTCCCAGCATTATTGAAAAGACTATTCTTTCCCCCATTGAATTATCTTGACACCATTATGCCAAAATTCAACCATAAATATAAAGGTTTATTTCTGAACTCTCAGTTTGATTCCATTTATATTTCTATTCTTAGACCTTGATTTCTGTACTAGATTACTTGATAACAGGAGCTTTATAATAAGTTAGAAATTGGGAAGTGTGTGTCTTCCAACTATATTCTTTTTCAAGATTGTGTTGGCTCTTCAGGATCCCTTGCATCTCCATACTAATCTTAGAATTCACTTATCACAGAGTGGTATGTATAGTTTAAATTTTTCTTTTAAAGTAATTTCAAATGTATAGAAAAGTGCCTAAAACAGTGTAAAGAACTCCCATGTCCCTATTCACCCAGGTTTAGAAGTAGTTAACATTTTATTGGTTCATTGCTCACTTTGTATGTGTGTATGTGTGCATAACTCTTGTCATTGGCCTTTCTCTGGGCATTTGGAGGGTTAACAGAGCCCACAGCAGACATGGTGTCCTATCACTCCTCATCACTCCCACGTGTATTTCCCCCCAAACAGGGTCACTCTCCTACGTAACAGCCAGTGACCTTCCACATCAGGAAACCAATATTGGCACAACACTACCATCCAGTCCACAAAGCCCTTTCAAACTCCCCCCACCGTCCCAGCCATGTCCCCTTTCACTTCTCATCCAAAAAGCTATAGGAGAACACACACTGCACTTAGCTGTCATGTATTTTGAGTCCCTTTTATTCTGGAGCAAGTCTCTCATATCCTTGACAGTTTTAAAGAGTACAGGCCTTACTTTCTGTAGGATGGCTTACAAATTTGGGTCCCTCATGGCAGGAATACCCCAAAATGCTTTGCCTTTTCTCTGTCTCATCATTCTCCTCCCAACATTGGTGTTAACCTTGATAACCTGATCATGTTGGTTTCTTCAACTATCTAGTTTCCCCCTTTGTAATTGATTAGTATTTCAAAAATCATGCTCCTATCCTATCCCTCATCAAACCTCCACCCATCAGCCATTGAAGATTTCTGCCTGAATCATTAACACCTTTACAGTAGGTGCCAAACGGTAATTCTCTATTTCCACCATTTCCTCTTCATTATGGAGTGGCATTCCACGGCTAGAGCTTTCCTTTCCATTTATTTAGATCAATGTGAACTTGTGTATTCTTATTTTATTTAATGGATCGTCACTCGTTCTTCTCACTGCTTATTCTGATGCTCAGGTTTGGCCCCTGGAGTCCCTTCCAGCTGGCTGTTCAGATTGCAACATTTTAATGTATGCGTCCTGCTAAGCTTCCTCCGTGCTGTGATTGCTTTGTAAGATGCTGTTTAGTGAATAAATGTGTTTCTTTATCCACTCTTCTGCTGTTGGGCGGGCACTTGGGTTCTTCCCAGGTGCTTGATATTGTTATTTCAACTCTGTTACACTTGAACTGTACTGAAATCTTCCATAACATCATGTACTTCAAGTCTGTATATTGTATAAATACTAAGCACCAGAAGCAGTGTTTTGCACTGAGAGTTAGGCTCGCTTTTAAAACACTGTCTTACCTGCATTTTTCACGGAGAAGGATTTAACTGACCTGTTTTCAAAAACATTTAATAAAGGTTTTGCCTTTACATAAATTTCCTTTTTCACCCCTTCTGTTTACGTAAGGACAGTGAAAGAAAAGGGCTGAGAAAGCAAAATTAAAAGGCGGAAAACCTTGCTCTGAACGCTGCCTTTCGCCGAGGGAAAGGACCGCCGCGGAGACAGGCCTAACGGGCCAATCAGCACGCGCGCCGGAGCGCAGGCGCAGAAACTCACACGCCCACGGGGCCGTTTCTGTCCCCAAACGTTATCGCGAGTCTTGGGGAAAACGTCTGGTAACTGCAGAAACTAAGATCTCGCGAGAGGGAATTGGTTGCTATAGTTGCGAAAACACAGCTGTGGCTGTCGCAGGTAAGACAGCTGTCTCCTCAGGAAACCCCTTCTCCCCGGGCCCCCACCCCGCCCCCGGCCGCACCCCGTTACCTCAGTCTCTGCTCTCAGCAGTGGCTGAGCCGAAGCGCACCCCGCAAACGCTCCTAGACGCCGCCGACCCCGCTAAAGCGACGCCCGCCAAGCCGCGGCCTCCCACGCCGAGCGGGACAGGGTCCCCTCGGGCTTTGCGCAGACTGCGCCCCGCCGCAGACCACACCTCCTCCCACAGTCCCCTTCACCCGGCTGTTCCTGACGGACTCTTCCCCTGCACCTTCTTGGGAACAGACCACGGGGAATGCGTGCCGTGTGTGGGCAGTAGGACTCCGCGCCGGCGCCCGGACCGTAGCTTGTAATGAGCCATAGTTCTCATCACTCAACAATATGCCGCTAATGCCTCTTGCGGAACCGACGTGGTGCCAGGCTCTGAGAGGCTGTAAATATAAATGTCAGATTACTTTGTTTTTTTATTTTTTTGTTAATCCTCACCCTAGGATATTTTTCCATTGATTTTTACAGAGAGCGGAAAGGGGGAGCTACAGAGAGAGAAGCGAGAAATATTGATGTGAGAGAGACACAGCGATTGGGTGCCTCCCCCACTCGCCCTGACCAGGGCCAGGGATTGAGCTTACAACCGAGGAGATACATGCCCTTGACCAGACACGGGTCACCCTTCAGTCCGCAGGCGGAGGCTCTGTCCATTGAGCCAAACCAGCTCAGCTAGTCTTTTAGGGGGGAACTGAGCTTTCGGAAAAGCAGCGACTATTAATAATGCCATTTGTGCTTTGCTTCATAGGTTAAACAGTTTTATTATTACAGTGGATATTCACAACAAAGGTGAAACAGGTCAGAAATTTTATTAGACATTTTACAGAAGGTGAAACTGAGGCTCAGAGAAATTAGACATTTGTCCAGGGTCAGGCTAGTAAAAACCTAATTCATGTGGTACTCTTGAAAAGGAAAGAAGAAAAGGAATGCAAAAGGTCATTTCAAATGTAAACCGTGCTAGGTTGTCAGGGCCACTTAGGCCTGGAGACATGGTGTTGAACAAGTGATATGAGACTTTTAGGTGAATGGGGAAATGAAGGTGGAGCTGTGGAGAGGCAGAATAATTTTAAAGTCTGGGGGCAGCAAGAAGGTATCTCATTATTTTGTACTACCAGTCCTAGACACAATTTGCATAGTATATCCTAGGTAAATGTTTGAATTGCATTAAGTTCTACTTTGAATTGAGTCAGAAAACATGACCTTAAAAAAAACACAGATATCCAATTTTTGAAATGGTGTCCTCGGTGTTGAAAATAATTAGAAAACATCTTTGACTAAATAAGACATATGTCAGGACCTTTTTCAATGGACTAACCATTCTATGTGTCTGCTTCTTTCCTGATTGTATATATAAGTGTGTGTAACTAATACAAGAGTAATATGCAAATTAACCCTCCATTAGACCCACAAGCATGCCCACAAGCCACACCCACCAACCAATCAGGAGCAAATATGCAAATTAACTCAACTAAGATGGTGGCAGCCACAGAGCTGGAGTTGCCCGGAGCAATGGAGGAAGCCAGGGCCCTGTGGACCCTGAGCTCTACTCAAGGTTACAAAGTTTCAATTATATAAGATAAACCCCAGATACCTGCTGGGCTGGGACTTTGGGTTGCCAGAGGCAACCCAGGCTTTGAGCGTACCAAGGCAACAAAATTTCAATGATAGAAGTTAAATAAATCCCAGATACCTGCTTCCAGCCAGGCACCCCAGTAGGGACCCGAACCCTGAAGGGGCTGTGGGCAGCTTGAAAACGGCCCTCAGCCCCTCACCCAGGTTGGCCAGGCACGCCAGCAGGTGGACATCCCCCAGGGGGTCCCAGACTGTGAGAGAGCACAGGCTGGGCTGAGGGACTCCCCCGAGTGCATAAATTTTTGTGCACCGGGCCACTAGTGTGTGTGTGTGTGTGTATGTGAGAGATTAAATAACCTTCGAGTGGAGTTTTGCACATTAAAATAAAAGCTACTAAAGAACACTATGAAGAATTTAGGGAATGGAGTTGGAGAGTTGGCATTCTACTCTCTCTGTCTTATGATAATTTGTGCTTCAATGGGTTAGTTACATGGATAAGGATCTTTTTAGCACTAATCAGTGGAATCATCCTTGTGACCAGCTTCTTAAAGCCCTGCCTGTCTAGCGGCAAAGATTGGAAAGGCCACAAAACAGTGCTGGGCTATTGCATTTCCCTAAGTTCTCCCTTGGTGTTGGTTATGAGTAATGTGAGTACTTATCCAGCGATGGGCCATGAGGGGACAGATTCATTCATTATATTCACAGGGACCAAAGAAGACCAGAGGGACTTTGTTCAAGTGCTGATATGGAGCAGATCACATCAGCAGGAAAGCCTGTGCAGATCACTGTGACAGATGGATATGAATTGGTAAAGTTAATTTTGGAAATCTGAGAAGTCCCTAGTTTATTCATACTTCTTGAAAGTATACTTGTCTTTGAGCTCAGATTTCTCTGTCAAAAATCTGTGAGTTGGGGAAGCTGTGTTGGGAGCACAATGAGAAGGAATGGAGTTTTGCATCATCCTATACCACCAAATCTACTCTTTACATAGCAATGGCCCTTCCTTCACTGTTGCTCATTGATAGTCTAACAGGGGTCCTCAAACTTTTTAAACAGGGGGCCAGTTTATGTCCCTCAGACCGTTGGAGGGCCTGACTATAGTTTTAAAAAAAAACTATGAACAAATTTCTATGCACACTGCACATATCTTATTTTGAAGTAAAAAATACAAGGCAGCAAAAACGCCTGGCGGGCCGGATAAATGTCCTCAGCGGGCCGCATATGGCCCGAGGGCCGTAGTTTGAGGACCACTGGCCGCAGTTCATGTTACTGTGTGTATAAAATACCTGGCAATTTGAATACTAAATTTAACAGGTAAAATAAGTCGTTTTTGTTTTCCTAGAAAGCAATTCATTCCCTTTTCCTGAAAAGGATCCGAAGTCTTCCAGAGTTTCCCTTATGATTAATTTCATTCGATGAATTTAAATAATAAAACTACAGTATGATATAACTGTTAAAAATTATAATAATGAAATGGCAAAATATTCATTCAGTATTAAGTAAAAAAGCTCTTTCTAAGCAGGATGTAATAAATGTCCTCTACTTTGTTTTAAAAGGTATATATAAATATGTGTGCATATATATATATACACACACAGAGAAATACACATACGTATTCACAACAAAACACTAGAAAAATATTTGAAAATGTGGTGCTTGCATATTAGAGATTACAGGTAATTTATTTTTTATGTGCTTTCTTCACTTTTCTACATGTTCCACAATATAATTTTATAAACATAATGAATGTTTTTTTTAAACTTCAACATAATGGCATTTAACTACAATGTTGCATTTAACAACAATTAGATTTGTTTAATGACTTTCTATCTACTTCTTTTGTATTTGTAATATAGCTTGATATGGGAACATGGAAAATGCTACTTAGTACAAGTAAAAATGGGTTGCCAGATGTGTAGAAAAATTCTCAATTTGAGTATAATTGTAAAGTAGTATGTTTCTGTCAACAGAAAGGTTCTAAAGGAGATGCCCCAGTTACCTTTATTCGTGCAGAATTTAATCAGGCAGTTCTGGGAGACTCCGCAAAAATTACTGTTTCTTCAGAAGGAACTGCAAAATACAACTTCACTAGCAGTTTTGAGTTCAATCCCGAAGGAGGAATCACTTTAGATGACCTCGCCCACAAACCTGTGTTCTGTAAGTCTTTGTGGCTGTAAAAATGTTAATTATATGAGTATGTTATGAGGAGATTCTGAGGTGTATAGTAGCTGTTGTTGGGACAGATGGACACCTTACCTTTTTAATTTAGGTATAACATGGTATACTTTGAGAGCTACCTGCTCTGGTTCTGACCTACTAGTTTTAGCTAGTTTGTATCAAAGACCTGTTGATATATGACTAAATTTTGCAGCCCTTATTTCCTAAGCTGAGTTGGGAGTTTTTCTTTTGTATTCTTGTCTTTAGGGTTGCCAGATTTAGAAGAAAACAAAAAAAAGTGGGACATACACTAAAAAAATTATTTATTATTTATCTGAAATTTAAAAATTTAAATGGGCATCTTGTATTTTACTTGGCAACCCTATCTATATTTCTGTATACTCACCATACTGTTGTTAATTTGCCTCCCTTGCTAGAAGAGGCAGTTTTTGAAATCTGGCCTGGATCTTATGTGTTTCAGAATTTCTACTACCTAGAAATATCTGGAACATAAAAGAGCTAAAAAAGTGTTTGTTGAATGAATGACTGAGTAAGTGGATGGATTGTTTACTTATTCATACTGCTACAATTTCTAACTATACAGTATTATCAGTAACATACAGACCACGTGTTCTGATCAGAATACAACCATCAACAACATTAAAAACCAATAACAAAAAGATAAAAAATAATCCATTAGGAAAACTTAAGACATTCTTATGAATATTTCATAGGAAAAAAATTTTAAAAAATAATAAAAACTGTAAAACATTTAGAATCAATAGTAAATACCAAATATCAAAACTTATGGGATATAACTGACATAGTACTTGCTGAGATACCTTAGTCTGTCCTTATCCAAGACCCCCAGTGGTACCTGAAACCTCAGATAGTACTGAACACTATATATGCTATGCTTTTCTCTATACATACATACTTATGATACATTTTATAAATTGTCACAGAAAGATATTAACAGCAATAACTAATATTAAAATGGGGCAATTGTAACAATATACTGTGATAAAAGTTATGTACACTAATGGTTTCTTAAAGCAAGGATTGTGGAACTCTGATAGAGTTGGTATGTTACGGAGGTGGCTGATAAGTGCCTATTGGGCAGGTGGCATACACAATGTGGACATGCTGGACAAAGGCACGGTTCCCATCTTGAGTGGGACAGAGTGGGATGGCACGAGATTTTATGATGCTATTCAGAATGGTATGAAATTAAAAACTTAACGTTTACTTCTGGGATCTTTCATTTAATATTGTCAGACTGTAGTTGACCTTGGGTCACTGAAACCACAGAACATGAAGCCATGGATAAGGGGGACAACTGTATAATCTCAAATGCAGTCATCAGAAATCAAAAGGATTCAAACAGAAATTGTGTCTCCTAGAAGATGGAATAGATATACTTTTTCCTATTCCTCTCATTAAGTACAGCTACAAATCTTAGACGTTGTATATAAAACAAACATGAGAGACTGAAAGGTGGGGAGAAGGAAATTTGAGACCTGAGAAATTACACAGTGATGAGGTCCTTGGGTTTTCTTTTTGCTTTTATGTCCCAGATTTGAGGCTGAAGAAGCCAGCAACCTGGAAACCCTAATGGTGCAAACCGAAAGTGCAGCAAAAAATCTGCTGTCTCTAACCAAAAGACCAGGAAAGGGGCAGTCTAGAAAGACAGAAAACTTTTAGACAGCAACGGCTCTACTCCAGCCAAACGTCACAGAAAGAAACTGGTCCCACCCACCTCCAATCTAAGTGGGGAACCTAGACTTTCACTCTCATAAAGCTCAAAGATAGGTGCCCCATACCCTAGCTAGGTGTTGTCAGAAAAGATCCAGTAGGGAACTAGGACTTTTATGCCCTCTGGTAATGAGCTCCCTCTTCCACCATATGGTTTTAGTGGAGAGCACATGGAGAATCTAGACTTCTGCCCCAATCTGGTAATAACAAGGTGCTCCTCTATTCCCCACCTGGATGGTGTCATAGGAGACCTAGTGTCGGTCAAGACTTTCACTGAACACTGTATGTACTAGTAGTAATGAGTCTACACCACTGTGGTATGAGTGGAGAACAGCAAGCAACCAGATCTACCATTCCCCCTCAGCAGTAAAGAGCTCTCCCCCGCAGGTATGGGGTCTGAGTGGGGAACCTATACTTCTATCTCCACTTGGCTGTAATGAAGCAATGCCCTTCCTGTTTCTCTGTTGGAGTGCTATAAAAAAAGCCAGTTAAAAGAGATGGTTTAAGTGAGATCTAGAGTTTCAAAATGTAAAAGTCCAGGTTTCATTTGAAAAAATCACTCATCATATCTAGAACTGGAAGACCTCAAAGTGAATTTAAAAAGACAATCAGTATATTAATACTAAAGTGAGAGGTATGTTAGAGTTATTAGACAACGATTTTAGAGAAGCCATGATAAAAGAAAAATGCTTCAGTGCGCAATTGAAAAACATGCTGGAAACAAATGAAAAAGATAGAAACACTCAGAGGAGAAATAGAAAGTCTTTGATAAAAAATAGAAGATTTAAAAAAACTAATAAAATTCAGTGTACAAAAATCAGCTGCATTTTTATATACAAAGAACAATCTGAAAAGTAAATTACACATCAATTCCATTACGATAACATCAAAAGGAATAAAATACTTAGAAATTAACTTAAATATTGAAAGACTTGTACAATGAAACTACAAAACATTGCTGAAAAAAATTAAAGAAGATAGACAATGCAGCATGGATGGTAGCTGCGGTGCGGACTGGAGGAGCAATCTTGTCTTGTGGCCGGGGAGTCAGGCCCCTAATTCCAAGAAGCCCTGGTGCACCCTGCTCTCTCCCTGGTCTGAAAAGAGACGACCGCTAAGCAAGCAATGCCATTAGGCTGTTACTGGGAATTTGAAGACCTGAGTTTCTGCCAGACCTCAGTGCAAACTCTGATGACACTGTGTCGAAAATGAACTACGATAGCAAGCCCTCCACTGGGAAAAAGGGGACTTAGAATCTTTGCCCATACATACTACCACATATAATGAAGCCTTTAATAGAAAAGAGGAATTTAGAGAGCAGACTATCTCAGAATATGCATTCAGCTACAGATTTGGCACCTGGATTTCTGTCCATGGTGATTTCTATCACCTTACTACTGAAGAAGATACCATCCCAGTGGACCACTGTGACCCAAGGGACATTCATCATCATAATGTGGTCTTCCCCTTCACTCCTGTCCTTTTTATTTTTTTAAATATTCTTTATTGTTCAGATTGTTACAGATGTTCCTTTTTTTTAAAACCCCCATAGCTCCCCTCCTCCTGGTTCCCCCCCTCGCCCCATTCCCTTACCCCTCCCTCCACTATCTTCATCCATAGATGTAAGATTTTTGTCCAGTCTCTTCCCATATCCCTCATGTCCCCTTCCCCCTGAGAAATATCAGTCCATTCCCTTGCTATGCCCTTATTTATATTCTGTTCACCAGTTTATTCTGTTCATCAGATATTTCTATTGACTTGTTATATTCACTTGTTGATAGATATGTATTTGTTGTCACTTTGTTGTGCATACTTTTTATATTTACCTTTTTCTTCTTCCTCCTCTTCTTAAAGAATGCCTTTCAGCATTTCAAATAATCCTGGTTTGATAGTGATGTACTCCTTTAGCTTTTTCTTGTCTGTGAAGCTCTTTATCTGACCATCAATTTTACATGATAGCCTTGCTGGGTAGAGTAATCTTGGTTGTAGGTTCCTGCTATTCATCATTTTGAATATTTCTTGCCAGTCCCTTCTGGCCTGCATGGTTTCTGTTGAGAAATCAGCTGACAGTCGTATGGGTACTCCCTTGTAGATAACTAACTGCTTTTCTCTTGCTGCTTTTAATATTCTCTCTTTGTTTTTTCCCCTGGCATTTTAATTATGATGTTTATTGGTGTGATCCTCCTTGGGTTCCTTTTGATTGGGGTCCTCTGTGCTTCCTGGACTTGTAAGTCTATTTCTTTCACCAGGTAGGGGAAGTTTTTTTGTCATTATTTCTTCAAATATGTTTTCAATATCTTGCTCTCTTTTCTGACACCCCTATAATTCTGATGTTGGTACGCTTAAAGTTGTCCCAGATGCTTCTTACACTATCTTCACACTTCTGGATTCTTTTTTTCTCTTCCAGTTGGGTGATTTTTGCTTTTTCATGTTTCAAATATTTGACTTGATTATTGCAGATCTCTAGTCTGGTGATGCATCTCTGTATAATATTACTAAGTTTATTGGCGGATTCTAGAAAATTCTTGAAAAACTTTAAAAGCATAGTTCTGAACTCTATATCCAGTAGTTTGCTTTCCTCCACTTCTGTCATTTGTGATCTGTTTCTTTGTCTCTGCATTTTGGCTGCATTGATGGAGTGGTTTCTGCACTAGGTGTCCTATAGGGTCCAGTGATTCAGCCTCCCCAATCACCTGGGTGGACACTCTTATTGTACACCTTTGAAGGCTGAGTGCACAGTGTTGTTGCAGTTATCACTGGGAGGTATCACTGGGAGGAAATGACCTACAGGCCTTTCTCCTCGTTGTTTGGGGTTTGGAACTTTTGGAGTTCTGTCCCAGCTGCAGTCCCTCAGGCTATGCTGTGGGCAGGCAGGTGCACATCTTGGGCAGGGTTGTAGGTGTGGTGGGGTGGGGTCTTAGAATCGCTGGGGCGGAGCAAACCGCAATGGCTGCCTCTCCGCTGACTCGCAGCCTCTCCCGGACCTGGAGCCTCCAAGCCCTGGGGTCTGCATGCCTCTGAGTCCCCGAATCTCCGCGTCAGTGATCGCTGGGAACAGCTCTGCTAGAACGCCACTGATCTTCTGCCCCATTGCCAGACATCCTGCACCGCGTTCAGTGTGACCCCGGAGTTTATAATCTTACAAGCCGAGGATCCAGGCACAGTCGCCATCCTTTCACCCGCGCCGCCGCTTCTGTTCCGCACCTCCGTACCTCTCAGTTTTGGCACTGGGAGCCTCTACCCAGTCACAATGCACTCCTTCTCCTGACTTCTAGTTGCAAAGCTTCCCCTCCCTTGGTTCCGGAGGATGGCCTTTCACTGTATAGTTGTATTTCTACAATTTAGTTGTGGAGGCTGCGCATCTAGGTACACATCTCATGCTGCCATC
Source organism: Murina feae (assembly GCA_004026665.1). NCBI lineage: Eukaryota > Metazoa > Chordata > Mammalia > Chiroptera > Vespertilionidae > Murina > Murina feae. The sequence continues at coordinate 23,641 of PVJC01024228.1, forward strand.
TTGTTCTCTATTCTCCTGTCCTTTTCTACCCAGATGGAGCACCATCCTTTATGTGAAGTCAAACTCCTCAAGCCAAATAGCTGAAACTTATCACACACACACACACACACACACACACACACATACGCGCGTGCGCACACGACAAATAAATGAAAAACATTCTATGTTCATGGATTGAAAGACTTAATATTATTAAGATGTCAATACTGGCTGGCTCCTGTGGCTCAGTGGTGGAGAATCAACTATGAACCAGGAGGTCATGGTTCTTAGATACCTGGTCAGGGCACATATCCCTGTTGGGGGCTTGATCCCCAGTGGAAGGCATGCAGTAGTAATGGGAAACACAGAATAATGATTCTCTCTCATCATTGATGTTTCTATCTCCCTCCCCCTTCCTCTCTGAAATAAAAAAATATTTAAATATTAATATATATGTAAATATATATGATATATATTTAAAAATATCATTACTCAAAGAAATATATGGCTTCAGTACAATTTTCGTATAAAAATGTCAATGCTATTTTTTTGTAGAAATTGAAAAACCCATCCTAAAAGTCATATGGAATTTCAAGAGACTCCAAATAGCTAAAACAACCTTGAAAAATTGGAGGTTTCACACTTTCTGATTTCAAAACTTATTACAGATTTACAGTAGCCAAAATAGTGTGGTATTGGTATAAAGAGAGACATATATAACAACGAAATAGAACAGAGAGCTCAGAAATAAACTCTCACATATACACTCAAATCATTTTTTCTTTTTTTAAAAATCTTTATTGTTCAGATTATTACAGTTGTTACTCTTCCCTCCTCCAGCTCCCCTCCTCCCAGTTTCCACCCCAGTCCTCTGTCCTTACCGCCCCCCTCCCCCGCTGTCCTCATCCATAGGTGTATGATTATTGTCCAGTCTCTAAATCATTTTTTTCAAATCATTTTTTATAAGGGTGCCAAGATCATTCAGTGGGGGAAAGGACAATCTTTTCAACAAGTGGTGCTAGGATAACTGGATATCCACATGCAAAAGAATGAAGTTGGACTCATACTTAACACCAGATTTTAAAAAATTAACTCAAATTGAGTCAGAAACCTAAATGTGAGTCCTAAAAAGATATAGGACAAAATTTCATGGCATTAAATTTGGTAATAAATTATTGGATATGATACCAAAGACACAGGATAACAAAGGAAAAAATAGAGAAGTTACACTTAATGAAACTTTAAAAAAAATTGTGCACCAGCCCAGTTTGTGTGGCTCAGTGGTTGAGCATCAACCTATGAACCAGGAGGTCAAAGTTTGATTCCCAGTCAGGGAACATGCCCGGGTTACAGGCTTGATCCCCACTAAGGGGGGCATGCATGAGGCAGCTGATTGATGATTCTCTTACATCATTATGTTTCTCTTTCTCTCCCTTCCTCTCTTTAAAATCAATAAAAAACATTAAAAAACATTTTTTTGCATCAAAAGACACTATTCACAGAGTAAAAAAGCAACCCACAGAATGAGAGAAAATATTTACCAGTTATACATCTGATAAGGGATTAATATCCAGAATATGTAGAGAAATCCTAAAACTCAACAGCAAAAAGACAACTTGATTAAAAACTGGGCAAAGGACTTGAATAGATGTTTCTCCAAAAAAGATCTACAAATGGCCATTAAGCACATGAAAATATGCTCAATTTTACTAATTGTTAGGGAACTGAAAACTCACATCACCACATACACATTAGGAGGGCTTCTATAAAAACAACACAAAAAACAAGTTTGGGTAAGGATGTGGACAAATTGGAACCCTTGTGTACTTTTGGTGGGACTGTAAAACAGTACAGTAATTGTGGAAACTGGTGGTTCCTCAAAAAATTAAAAATAAGGCCAATATCCCTCATGAACATAGATGCCAAAATTCTCAACAAAATCCTAGCAAATCAGATCCAACAGTACATCAGAAAGATCATACACCACGACCAAGTAGGATTTATCCCAGGGATGCAAGGATGGTACAATATCCGCAAATCAATAAATGTGATACATCACATAAACAAATTAAGAGATAAAAACCACTTAATCA
>PVJC01024229.1:0-25723 GCA_004026665.1 Murina feae
CAAGTTAGTCTCTAGCAGAACAGAAAACTGGAAATAAATTAGCTTTCAGAAGCTTGTTTCCAACAGTCGCAAGGCTCTTCAGGGCCAAGCTTAGTCTGGAGGCAAGACTGTACCATGGCTGGGCTCTGGGATGAACACAGAGGCCCTTCTCCACTTCAACACCACATGTCAGGGCGCCCCACCTAACCTAAGTCCATGTATACAGACATAGAAAAAGGAGCTTCATGCTACTGGAAATAAGACCTTGCACTTGTAAAATGTAGTTTTAGATCATTTAAAATTTATGTCAAGGCATTTTTATACACTAATAATGAAGTCTCAGAAAGAGTAACTCAACAAATAATTCTATTACCATAGCAACAACAAAAAAATTAAGATACCTAGGAATACCCTGGCCGGTTTGGCTCAGTGGATAGAACATCGGCCAGCCAACTGAAGGGTCCTGGGTTTGATTCCGGGCAGAGACATGTACTAATTCCCAGCCCTGGTAGGCGTGTGCAGGAGGCAGCCCATCTCTTATATCAATGTTTCTCTCTCTGTGTGTCTCCCCCTCCTTTCCACTCTCTCCATAAAAATTTATGGAAAGAGGAAGTGACTGCGAGCCCTGTGGCAGCCGCACGTGTGTGAGTTGCCATGATGGAAGTCAAAGCAAAACAAAAATTCACAGAAAAAGGTACAAAGATGTCACAAGAAAAAAAAAACAACAAATTTTATAAAAACAATGATCCTGGTTCTGTAAAGACATCCCAAAGAAAAGTTATTTAGGAAGGTAGACCTAAAATCATATCTAAGAACTTTCAGAAAAGTGCCACTGAAGCAGTTCAAGAATAAGCAACAAGGGGATAAAATACCAAAGAGCACATTCCAGCAGGCAAATAAATTCAACAAGAGGAGAAAATCCCAGCTGGACAGTAAAAGTGATGGCTCAGCAGCCAAGAAACCCAAATGGGATGACTTTAAAAAGAAGAAAAAAGAACTGAAGCAAAGCAGACAACTCAGGAATAGAACCAACAATGACACTATTGTTCAGGCAAAGCAGATTTGGGAGATCATGAGAAGAAAAGACTGTGACAAAGAAAAAAGAGTGACGTTAATGAGTGACTTGCAAAAGTTGATTCAAGGAAATATTAAAACTATTGCATTTGCACATGATTCAGCTCGTGTGATGCAATGTTACATTCAGTTTGGCAATAAAGAGCCCAGAAAGGCTTTTGAAAGACTGTGAGATGACTTGGTTGAATTACGTAAAGCTAAATATTCCAGAAACAGTGTTCAGAAATTTCTCATGTATGGGGGTAAACCGCAGGATACGGAGATAATCAGAAGTTTTAAAGGCCATGTGAGGAAGATGCCCTGATACCTGGAAGCCTCAATCGTCAGCAGTCGTGGAGTACTGTACAATGACAAAGCCATTTTAGAGCAGAGAAACGTGTTGAAAGAGCACTTTATGGGAACACAAGTTCCAGCTTTACAAGTCAGCAGATCACCCAACTCTGGACAGTGTTAGAGGTACAGCCAGAAACACTAGAACATGTCATGGATGAAATGAAACAGATTCTCACTCCAATGGCCCAAAAGGAAGCTGTGGTTAAGCACTCATTGGTGCATAAAGTATTCTTGAACATATTTACCTATGCGCCCCCCAAAGCTAAGATCAGAAATTATCGAAGCTGCGAGGCCACGGCCCGCATGGTCTGGGTTCAAATACCTGAAGAAAGGGCTGCACGCAAATTAATACACAGGATAAGAAAGATAAATTTGGAAATCATGGGGAAATCAGCTGTGAACTTAGTTCAAGGGACTAAGCTCCACTGAATCTCGTACCCATCTGCTTTTTATTTACTAGAATACACAATTGCCTTTTAGGAATGCAAACAGTCATATCAAAGGTGATGTTTAGTAAACAGTAAAGAGATCATCAAGTTTGGGGGGCTGCCTTCAGCTCTTTAGTCAGCAGCAGATAATAAAATGCATTCAGCCTTCTGAGCATCAAAGCCTCATTCAGCCTTCCGATCGAAATTCTCACGTTTATATCAATTACTGTTGATTTTGGCTTCCAGCAGGAAGCCATCTGTGAAGTGGTGGTATACCTGGCACTCACACACGATGGTGCCAGAGTGGCCATGCATGGCACACCCAAGAACAGGAAAGTGATTGTGAAAACTATGAAGACTTATGTTGAAAAGGTGGCTAATGGCCAATACTCCCCTTTGGTTTTACTGGTGGCATTTGATTGTGAAGCAGGTAATCATATCTGAAATTACGAGTTCCTTGTCTAACATATTAAATGACGAATATGGAAGGAAGGTCCTGTTGTACCTACTAAGCCCCCGAGATCCTGCACATACAGTATGAGAAATCCTTGAAGTTCTGTAGAAAGGAAATGGAAACGCACACAGTGAAAAAGATAACAGAGATCCGTCACCAAAAGCTTAGAATCCACCTCCCCAGCTTTGTTAAGCTACCTGCAAGATCACACCCAAGAAATGGTGCTAGATGAGTCTGCTTATATGTTGGTGTCTTGCGTTCTGGGAGCTGCCACTGGAGACACTCAACCTGCCATGAATGCCACCGCCAGCTTGGCAGCAGCAGAACTGTGTCCTGGAAGCAAGGATGGAGAGCTACACATTGCAGAACATCCTGCAGGACATGTTGTTTTGAAGAGGTGAATAGAGCAAGATAAAAAGATGAAAGAAAATGGAAGGGATGGTTGTGTTACGGAAGAGCAAAGAAATGCCAAGCACACTTCATGGAGAAAGGGAAGGAGTCCTTTTATTAACATGAGTGACTAATGGACCCCGGGAAAGGTTTTCCAAATCAGAGTGAGTAACATACAGAGGCTTTGCTTTTTATAAGCTTCTGGGGTCTTTGTTTTGCAGATATGGTTCCGCCCCCTTGTGGGCCTGCAAGAATGCCCCCAGGTGTAAGGCCACATCCTAGGATCCTGGTGCCAGCACAACCACCCCCTCTCCCTCCTTCAGGGCAGCGCTTTGTTTAGTTTTTATGGCCTGACAAGCTTGCAAAGACCAGTTTCCTTCTCAGTTGTTTTGCAAAAACACTTGTACAGCATGTCGGTGTGAAGAACCTGAAGTCCTGGGCCAGTATAAATCAAGGTGCCATTATTCTTTCTAACCTTCTTCCGAGTTCTGATCAAGAAATTGCAAGCAAAGTCAAAGCTGGACTGAAAAGCCTGATTCCCACATTGGAAGAGGAAAAAAGGCACCAACTAAGGAGTAGAAATGCTGCTTTAAAAAATTATCTGTGTAGATGGAAACAATTAACAAGATGGAATCATTGTTTCTCTTTTGATCTGTTTTCCGGAGTGGAGAGAAGGGCTAGGGTCCACTTCCCTGATAATTTGTGTATTCTGTATATGTGTTTCTTCTTGGCCCACGGGCCATCGCACTCAGTCCGGATCGGGGCCATGGGGGCAAGCCTGCCAGGGAGGGACCACGGGAGAGCTCCATGGCATGTCCAGCCCTCTCGCCCAGTCCTGATTGGCCAGAACCCAGAAGCAAGCTAACATACTGGTCAGAGTGTATGCTCCCTGGTGGTGTGTGTCATAGCAAGTGGTCAACCAATCGGTCTTTCACTTAGCATATTACACTTTTATTATATAGGATGCTTTCTAAAAATGCCCTTTAAAAATAAAAATCTATGGGGAAATATCCTCAGGGAGAATTAACAAAAAAATGAAAATAAATACCATAAAGAACTTGTAAATGTTTCACTAAAAAAGATACCTAGGAATAAACTTAACTAAGGAGGTAAAAGACCTGTACTCAGAAAACTACAGGACACTGAAAAAAGAGGTAGAGGAAGATATAAACATGTGCAAGAATATACTGTGTTCATGAATTGGAAGCATTAACATCATTAAAATATCCATACAGGCCCTGACCGGTTTGGCTCACTGGATAGAGCATCGGCCTGGAGACTGAAAGGTCCCGGGTTCGATTCCGGTCAGGGGCATGTACCTGGGTTTCAGGCACATCCCCAGTAGGGGGTGTGCAGGAGGCAGCTGATCAATGTTTCTATCCCATCAATGTTTCTAACTCTCTGTCCCTCTCCCTTCCTCTCTGTAAAAAATCAATAAAATATATATTTAAAAATAAATAAATAAAATATCCATACTACCCAAAGCAATCTATAGATTCTAATGAGATCCCTATTAAATTACCAGTGGCATAGTTCACAGATCTAGAAAAAATACCCCCAAAATTTATATGGAACCAAAAAAATCCCAAATAGCTGCAGCAATCTTGAGAAAGAACAAAGTTGGAGGGATCACAATACCACGTATCAATTTATGCTACAAAGCCAATGTAATCAAGACAACCTGGTACTGTTATAACAACAGACATATAGATCAATGGAACAGAACAGAGACCTCAGAAATTTACCCAAGCTACTACACTCAATTAATACTTGAAAAGGAGGCAAAAGAATACAATGGAGTCAAGACAGTCTCTTCAATAAATGGTGTTGGGAAAGTTGGACAGATACATGCAAAAAAATGAAACTAGACCAAAAACTTACACCATACACAAAAATAAACTCAAAATGGATAAAGAACTTAAGTGTAAGTTGTGAAACCATAAAAATCCTAGAAGAAACCAGAGGCACAAAATCACAGACATTTCTCGTAGCAATATGTTTACAGATACACCTCATAGGGCAAAGGAAACTCAGGAGAAAATAAACACATGGGACTACATCAAAATAAAAAGCTTCTGCACAATAAAAGAAATCATCAACAAAATGAAAAGGGAGCCCACTGTATGGCAATGATACATCTGATAAAGGGTTAATATCTAAAATATATAAGGACAAAAGGAAAACGAACAATTCCATTTAAAAATGGGGCTAAGGACCTAAATAGACACTTCTCCAAAAAGGACATACAAATGGCAAGAGACATATGAAAAAATGCTCCAGCACTAATCATCAGAGATGAAAATCAAAATGATAATGAGGTACCATCTCACAACTGTCAGAATGGCTAGCCTCCCTCAACAAATCAACAAATGACAAGTGCTGACAAGAATGTGGAGAAAAAGGAACATCAGTACACTGCTGGTGGGAGTGCAGACCGGTGCAGTCTTTAGGAAAAACAGTAGGGAGTTTCCTCAAAAAATTAAATATGGAACTACCATTTGACCCAATGATCCCACTTCTAGGAATATATTCTAAGAAATCTGAAACAACAATCAGAAAGAATGTGCGCACCGCTTTGTTCACGGCAGCACAATTTACAACAGCTAAGATCTGGAAACAGCTCAAGTGCCCATCAGTAGGTGAGTGGATAAAAAAGCTATGGTACATGTACACCATGGAATATTATGCAGCAGTGAAAAAGGATCTCTTACTCTTTGAGACAGCATGGAGGGACCTGGAGAGTATTATGCTAAGCAAAATAAGCCAGTCAAAGAAAAACAAGTATCACATGATCTCACTCGTATGTGGAATCTAATGAAAAAAATAAACTTAAACAAAATAGATCCAGAGACTCAGAAGCATGGAACAGACTATCAAATGTCAGAGGGAAGGTGAGGGAGAGTGGATGGGTGGGAAGAGATCCAAAGAACTTGTATGCATATATGCATAATCCATGGACACAGGCAATAGGGTGAGGGAGGCTTGGGGCAGGGGGCAGGGGTGGGCTATAAGAGGTCAATGGGAGAAAAAAGGGGCCATATGTAATACTTTCAACAATAAAATTTAAAATTTAAAATTTAAAAAATAAAATTTATGTCAAATTTAGTGGAAAACTGAAAATGTTTTTTTCTCTTCCTTAGTTTTTAAATTTGTCCTAGAGTCTTTATAACAGTTTCCAAGTTACAATCAAGCTGATAGTTCACAGATCATTTTACTATATTATCTACTGAACTGATAACCGCAGTAAGAGAATTAACAAATTCCCAAAGAGCTACCTCAAGGACTTTCAAGACAGTGTGAAGAATACGTATTTTCATGTGGTAGAATATGGCTTTAATACACAGAACAAAAATTTTAACGTGTGAACAAAATATGGTCAAAATATAAGTCTACACTGAATATATGTGGAAAAGATATTTAATTGTAAAATAGAAAAGTAGGCCAGAGTAATTGTTTTTTAAGGATAATTGCTTCTTTTTACAGTATAGATCTAGTAGGGCCTTAGGGTTAAACATTTTCATAAAGCAATAAAACATTAATGTAAGAAATAAAGCAAGAAAAACTGTATGAAGTTACATTTTACAAAAAAAAGAATGAACAGTATGTCAGAGTGTAATGTTCATACATTGTGGAATTCGACAATATTGTGATGAGAGCAGTCGCAGCACAGACATACAGCTTTCACAGGGAAAAGTAAAAGTTATGGTAGACATCTCTATAGCATCACTGTGGTACAAAAAGTTCTTGTTCTACATACAAAAGCATTTTTTTTCCATAAGAATAATTTCCTGGGGAAGGGAGGGGAATGAGTCCATGAAATATTTCAAAAACCCATATGCTTTGAGTTTTCCAAAAACATTATCTTAAGCATACTGCCTTAAAGTGCTTTCATGTGGAAATCATGATGGAAGGCACAGAATACAGTTTCACGTCCCCACTATGAAATTTTCAAAAAAGCATAAATTTTGTAGTTTGCAAATTCAAGTTATCTTGTAAGCTGCTCCTTCCAAGAACACTATCATTCCAATAAAACCAGCTGCTAGCTTACTTAGTTAAGATGACCTACAGAATAAAAGGAGGGTTTTTTCCCCAAATAACTTTCATTATCTTTGTGGGGAAAATACCTATGCAAGTGATACATTTTGAAATTATAAAACATGCAGGATATGTACAAACACAAAGTTTAAAAAATATTTGCTTCATATACAAGTAAATCTACTTGGGTATAGCTGAAGTTGAACAAATATAAAAATTTGTTTTCTAAAAAATGTTTTCAGAGAATCTGAGACAACTTAAAGCTGTACAAACATTTCCTGGGAGAAATCTTCTCTTCATACAGAAGCTTTAACGTACAGGAGCAATTCCAGTATCAGTCCACCACATAATTATGACACATTTGGTCTACTCAACGATCACCCTTAAAACTGTTCTGTTTCTGAGAAATTAAGGTTCATTCGTACTAAAATCAAAAAGAATTCACAAAAACAGTGGCTTATTGTGTTTTTGGATCTCTTCAACAATCTTTATCAACTCATTTAGAACTGTAAAAAAAAACTATTTACAGAATTCAGTTTTAAATACATTTGACAACTTCAAAAGTTTTATGTTACAAGGATTCAGACCACATGGCTTTAGTCCAATTATCAATCTGTAGACTCTTCTAGCATCCTGTCTTCCCATGACTGCACCTTACTGTGTACAGTTCAAGACTGTATACTTTCTTGACCAAAAGTAACTCAAACTACATGTCCATTTCAACTAAACAGCTTCTTTATTAGTCTGAAGGCGAGTCATAGCTTCCAATTTCTGTCTGTAGGCTTCTGCTTCCTGTTCTTTCTTTAGAAGCTGCTGTCGATATTTTTGGGCTTCTCGGTTTGCTTCATCCAGCTGTTTCTGAAGAGCTTCTCTCTCCTAATTAAGCAAACAAAAAGTTTTGTGTTTTTTTTCAATTTTTGCACAAATACATTATTAACATCTATAAGCATGCATCCTTTAACAAAAAAATAGTAGCTAAAAATAGTTACCTATTGATATTTCCTTGACAAGTTGCCTTTTCAACCAATTCACTAATAACTAAAACCCTCGATTTTGTGTTCCACACTGTGAGATACAGACTGCAGCTTTGTTGTTTTTTTATCTCAAGGAAATTATTCCCTAATTAGATATAAGACTAACATAATGAACCCAAATAGGTACCTGTACTCTCATATATACTACAAAAACTGGTGAAGAATTTTAAGACAGAAACATACCATCATAGCTCTCCATATCTTTATCTGCATTTTTACCTAAAGATAATACTTAAAAAGTAAAAATAAAGATAATACTTAAAAACAGTATTTATTAAGCATTCATTATATGACAAAACAAGGTGATTTCCAAGGACAAGCCTCTAAGACAGACATTATGCCTATTTTACAGATGAGGAAAATGACGCTCGGAGATGATGTGGCTTTCTCCTGGTAACATGGCAAGGAGTCATGTTTGTGAGATTCTAATATTACTGCTTATAAAACTGTCTTTCTAAATGATAGCAAGCAAGATTCCTCATCTCTAAAATGAAGAGTGCTGGTCTAAATTATTGTTTCCTAAGATATATCATTTTACAAATCAATAAAGTACTAATTTCTCTATTGTGACTAACGAACTATTCAGGTATAAATTGTATGTACTGAATTTCTCACCAAGTTGAGAGCTGAAACAGATCTGGTCCTCCTCCTCACTCTGCCGCTAGTCAGCTGCCCAAGGGAAACACAGTACAGGTTCTTTCCCCTTACCTCTAGCGAGCACAAGGACTAAAGCTCACCTGCACACGCCCAAGCTCAAACACCTGACAGAGGCCCAGGACCTACTAGTGTGGTAGGGGCTGAGGTAAGACTATTAAACATAAAGAAGGCCACACTCACACTGGACAAGACACTTGATCAGAGGAAACTGAAGGCAAGGGGTCAGCAGCTTGCTGGGGAAAAGGGCAGTGTGAGAGCGTCTCATTCACGACCTTCTTGACCCTTATCCATTGTGAAACCAAAAATTCCCTCTTCTTCATTATTCACACGGTCCACAAGGGGGAGCATATTTACTACTTCTGCCTTCCTGTAAATCCTATTCCCTTCCCTACACTGGAAATGAAGCTACATCTAACATTTATTTTTCCCATGGGTTCATGAAATGTGGGAGTGGTTGACTACACAAGTAGCATTCAAATCTTCCAATTACACAAAATGTACAAGTAGAAAAAAGATGTGCCCTTCATCTGCAATTTAAGACATTCTCAAGCCCTACTTTGCTACCCTTTTCTTACTCACTCCTTACCCCAGGCAAGATAACAGAGTAGGAACAAGACAGAAAGAACACCCAAAAGATGAGCCTCATGTAAGCTATCAATGCCAGTCCCCTGGCAGTGAACCATGGAAGACTGAGCACAACAATGGGAAAGGAGGAGATGGGGCTGCTTCCCCAGGAGCTAGACCCTCACCAACTAGCCAGGAACACTTACAGCTATTTGTACGTGTTATCAAATTTCACTTGTGTTAGGAAATAAGATCCTTTGGTAGCCAAAGTTTTGAATGTAGATAAAAGAAATATGCCCTGATTTGGTAGGAAGGAAAAATTAAAACAGATACTCTAAGGTATCTTTTCCTGGTAGCTATTTATTAACATTTAGAAACAGCAAGGGAGTCACAATTATTTCAAAGAATAAAAGCAAACTGAGATAAATAGTCTAACAGTGAATACAGCTTAATCCTATTTTCCTTATTTTATATTTTTATTTCAACTAGTAGATTGTCTTAATATAAATTAAAAGCATAGTTGTTGACATTATTAAAGTTTGTGTTTTCATTTTTTACTTCTCAGAAATATAGTTATTTGGGGAAAGAATCTTTTTGCCATCTCACTTTGCAAAAAAATAAAAATCTCTAAAAAGTGGAAAATATTATTTCTTATTTTACTCAAAAGATCCTGTTTCCAAATTCATTTGTTCATTTACTGAACATATTTACATGTAAGATACTTTCTTAATGCAAACAGTAATTTGGTTGTTTTGCATATAAATAGTGCAACAGACTCACATTTGAGATTTATATTTAAATAGAAATGCCAATCCAATGGCTTTGACCTTTTGCAATAAAACCACAATAAAAAGAATTTTGACATTTTTCAATAAACATAGTTAATATTATTAGTATTAATAATTAGTACTAATATTAATACTAAAGTATTTTTCCTTTAACTGTCTAACATTGAAAAATTCCAAAAAATAAATTCTGATAAGATTTGGTAGCAATAAAATAAAATATTTGTCTTACACAACTCCAAACAAAAATGGGACAACAGAGCGGGGAAAGACTGAGTTTGCTTTTTCATTTTCAAACAAGATTCTTGAATTCTGCTTCAGCAAGTAGCAATTATTTTTTATTGAGCACTTACTATATGCCTACCATTGTACTAGTCCTTCACATGTACCCTCTTTTAAACCTTACACAATCTGGTAATGGAGGTGCTATTATTTTCCCCTTTTTACTGGTGGGGAAGCCAAACTTTGACAGGTTAAATTAACTTGACCAATATCACACAATCAGAAAATTATAAAGTTTAATTCAAATCTAAATCTGAGTCCAGATCCATATTCTTAAATTATTAAATGTTTTGTTTAGTTTTGTTTTTTAACATGGAAACTGGACAAGGTGTGTGAGCTGTCCGTTAGTTTGTGTGTAAGCATCAATTTTCTAACTGCCATAAGCCAAATATGAACCTGGTTTTATAAATAAAGTTTTATTGAAATACAGCCATACTTACTCATTTCCAAATTGTCTGTGGTTGCTAGCCTCCCACAATGGCAGAACTAAGTAGCAAAACACAGAATATATGGCCTAGAAAGCCGAAATTATTAGCTAACTGGCCCTTTACAAAAAAAAACGTTGACTACTCCAGCACTAGAAAAAAAAAAATACCGTATTTTCCGGCGTATAAAACGATTTTTTAACCCAGGAAAATCTTCTCAAAAGTTGGGGGTTGTTTTATATGCTCAGTCATCTTATACGCTGGAAAATATGGTATCAAAAAGGGATATGACTACCCAGCCACAGTGGCTCAGTGATTGAGCATCGACCTACGAACCAGGAAGTCACCGTTAGATTTCGGGTCAAGGTACATGCCCAAGGTTTTGAGCTCAATCATGTGTAGGAGGCAGCTAATCAATGATTCTCTCTCATCACTGATGGTTCTCTCTCCCTTTCTCTCTGAAATCAATAACAATATATTTTAACAAGTAAAAGGGATATGACTATAAAAAATTTTAAACTTTGGAAGATCAAAAGGTTGGTCATTAATAAAAGAAAAACAAATTTTAAAAATTATATAAAATGAAACATTTTGTAAAGTTTATAGAAGTTAATTTTTGAAAGAACACTAAGGATCCCAGTTTATCACTGATTAAAAGATATAAATTATTCATTAAAAATAAACAAAACTTGCTAATAAACATATTCATCTTTAATCTCCACAACAAAAAAACAGGTAAAGGTATTTCCTGAATTCACATAATTAATAATAGAAAAAAATCTGTTACTCCTATGTACTAATTACATCTCCTCTCTCCCACATGTACAAATAACAATTTGAACTTCAATTCAGATTAGGCTAGTGTTTATTTATGGAAGAAATCCAAAAACAGCACACTTCTTCCAAAAATATACTGTACAGTAATATCAAGGGGTGATAAAATGATATACATTATTGCAATTTGGTTTTATTCATACCTCCCTCTGAAAAAAAAATCTATTTTATTTCCTATATTGCTATAATGCAGATGTGAAAGCCACATTTATAATAAAATTTCTACAATTTAAACTAATTTTTCTGGAGATTATTGGTAAATCTCTCCAACATTAACTGGGAAATTAGAAATATAAGGTGTCCAGAAAAAATGTATACACACTTGCCCTAATCAGTTTGGCTCAGTGGATAGAGCGTCGGCCTGTGGACTGAAAGGTCCCGGGTTCAATTCCAGTCAAGAGCATGTACCTTGGTTGCGGGCACATCCCCAGTAGAAGGTGTGCAGGAGGCTGCTGATCGATGTTTCTCTCTTATCGATGTTTCTGACTCTCTATCCCTCTCCCTTCCTCTCTATAAAAAATCAATAAAATTTAAAAAAATGTATACACACACTTTGAATAATTATAAAGGCAGTGTTTATTAAACTACATTTCATTTTCAAAATTGAGCCATCAGCTGCTAAAGTGTATATATGGGGGGGGGGTGGAGGGAGGGTAACCTGTATATATTAATACTTTCTTTATAGACAGTCACTCTGATAGTTGTGGATACACACAGAGAAACCCAAACATGTTAGATTCTACATAACGAGTTAATTTAATTCCTTTACAGCAGTTTCTCTGTCCTGTGCATCATTGTAGGATGTTTAGCAGCATCCCCCTGATTTCTACCCAAATATCAATGCTATGCCCCTAATTGTGATAATCCAGAACATCTCCAGACATTGTCAAATGTCCCCTGGCATCAAAATTTCCCCGGGGCGAGACCACTGCCTTAGATTGACTTTTGTGAGAATGACCAAACTGTCACTTAGAGAGGAGTATAAAAAAAAAAAATCTGCCCCAAGACAATTCTATTGATTACCTAAGAAAAAAACTTCAAAAACTACTTCATGTGTTATAAGGAAATGATGATTACCTGATCTGACGAAAACACTAGTGGTCTCCTCATTCTATACTCCAGCCCACTTCTACCATCTAAACTTACTGCACGCTTCAAGGTCTTTCTGTAACAGTTCTAAGACATCATGCAACCTTGGTTTGAACATTTTTGTGGATGGAGAATAAGATTTCCCCCACCAGAAAGCTCCACTTACTAAAATCAAAATAAACACTCTTCTTTATACCAAGTTAAAACTCTATCCCCCGAAGGTGTGTCTCCATGGTTCTAGTTAATTTGCATATCTCAATTCATACTTTCCTGTTATTTACCACTATTTCCTCTTGGTCTCTGAAAGACTGTAAGAGAGGAATCAGGTGGAACTTTGAGAAAACAGCAATTCTCACATTAGATAAAGCTATAGGATGCACATTCAATGATTTAAAAATATAACTGATTGAATTCAATAAGTTTATATTTAATAAAATTTCAAATAATGCCCTGGTCAGGTGGCTTAGTTGGCTGGAGTGTCGTCCCATACACCAAAAGGGTGAGGGTTTGATTCCCGACCAGGGCATACCTAGGTTGCAGGTTTGGTCCCGTTGGGATTGGGGCCCATATGGGAGGCAACCAATCAATGTTTCTCTCACACATCAATGCTCTCTCTCTCTCCCTCTCCCTGTCTCTATCTCTCCCTCCCCCTTCCTTTCTCTAAAATCAATAAACATATCCTCAGGTGTAGATTATTTTTTTAATTTCAATAACTTTAAAAATAATTTTTATTAAATAGTTAAAGCAAAGTACATGACAAAGTATTTTTCACCTTGCCCTGGCCAGTGTGGTTCAGTTGGTTGGGCATCATCTGGTGCACCAGGAGGTTGCCGGTTCCATTCCCGGTCAAGAGCACATGCCTGGGTTGCGAGCTCAATCCCTGGTGGGGGTATGCAGGAGGTATCCGATCAATGTTGCACTCTCACATCAAAATTTCTCTCCCTCTCCCTTCCTCTCTCTCTAAAAATTAATAAACTATTCTTTAAATAAAAAATAAATAAATCACTCTAAAATATATATGTGTGTGTGTGTGTGTGTATACATACACACACACACACACACATATATATACATATACATACATATACATATACAGATACAGGGTGTCCCCAAAATTGTATATATACTTTAACATCTGATTTCTATTACATTTTGAAAATGAAATGTATTTTAATACTGCCTTTATTATTCAAAGTATGTATATTTTAGGGAGACACCTGTATATATTTTTTACCTTATGTGCCAGAAAAGGTCATCTGACATATCAAAAAAAGATATTTAAAATATTACTAAATAATAAGTATATGATACTATTCAATTGAATAAATTGCTAGTTTGTAGTAACTTCAATGTACTGAATATCACTTTAAATTTTGAAGAAATAAAACAGCTCACCCTCAATAACTAAAGAGATATTTTTGCCAAATATTCTGGTTACAAGATGAACCAGATAACATTTTCACCTCAAAAATTCTTTGTGATTGTGGCCAACAATATACCAGTCTTACATTTAAATGAATTTGGGCAAAGGATATTTTCTAATTGTCCTCAATCAGGATTAGGTTGCTTTCTAGTGACTTTTTTTTCCTCAAATCCTCTCTTTTCCGTTACAAAGAACCTTAAATATTCACCAACATTTATTATTCACATATATCAGAAATTATGAATTTGTGTATAATGAGGATGTAATTCTTTAAATTCTCATAAAAACTCCAAAATAACTTTTTGAATAAATGTATTGTCATTTGATATAAGCTAATATCCAATTTGGGGGACATAATTTTATCTACAGTCATGTGAGAAAAAACCTGCAAGGTAACTAAGGTTTAGTTTACTTACACAATGGTTTGCATTTATAATCTAGTTTGGAAGAGGGTAAAAAAAAAGTTGAATCCTGTCAAGAGCTAGTCTAAATTTAATTTTTCTAAAGGACTTATTAAGTAAAATAAGCAGTTATCTATGGCTTTATAATAAACCCAGTTGGCAGGTATCAACCTTCTTTACGAGGATCCTCCCAGCCTAAATAGGCATTTGCACTTGGCTTTTGAAAGAAAAAACAATTTTAGTCAATATACAGTGATATTTTCTTTAGTGACTTGTGAGAATGATGTATGTAAACTTAATGGAAAATGAAGGATGACGTGCAAGAACCAAAGACATTCTAATGTTACCAGGATGACAGACTTCATTACAAACAAATTCTTCACTCATTCATTCATTCATTCAATATTTATTTATTGAGGGCTTGCTATATGTATAAAGCAAAAAATAAACAAAATAATACTATATACTTTCCGTATCAAAAACAACACTGTCAGTAATAAATATAAAAGACAAAAACAACAAAAAAAAAAATTGAATTTATTTTGGACGACTGCAGCAAAACACACCGGGTAAAAGACTCCTTACTTCTATTTCTGCAGATTCCACCCGGTTTTCAATTATTTCGATACACTGTCTCTTAGCTGGTGGTTCTTCACTTATAACAGTTTCTTCAGCAATGTCAGTTGCTGGTACTGTTAATACTAAAATGAAAAAATATATATGTTACTTCATTTTCAGATAGGTTTAGTTGAAATAAAACTAGTCAACATTATTGATGCAACTCATCTAAAATTATGTTCTAAAACAATTTCGAAATATTGATTTGCTTTTTGAGGATGTCCCTATTTGTCTTCATCTTCTTGCCTTTTTACTGCAAATCTCTCCTTGTTTAAGCACCTACTTATTTTAAGTTTCATATATAAGCATTAGCTAGTCTAGCTCGGTGGATAGTGTCGGCCTGCAGACCACAAAGGGCTGCAGGTTCGATTCCAGTCATGGGCACGTACTTCCGTTGTAGGCTCCTCCCCAGCCGGGCCTTGGTCAGGAAGCGTGTAGGAGGCAACCAATCGATATGTTTCTCTCATCAATATTTCTCTATCTTTCCCTCTCTCTTCCACTCTCTCTAAAATTCAATGGAAAATATCCTCGGGTGAGCATTAAAAAAATTTTTTAAAGATATTTTTATTGATTTTTTTACAGAGAAGAAGGGAGAGGGATAGAGAGTTAGAAACATCGATAAGAGAGAAACATCAATCAGCTGCCTTCTGCACACCCCCTACTGGGGATGTGCCTGCAACCAAGGTACATATCCTTGACTGGAATCGAACCTGGGACTCTTCAGTCTGCAGTCTGACGCTCTATCCAGAGCCAAACCGGTTAGGACAAAAAATTTTTTTATATATAGTATGTTCATTCACATGACTCAAACTCAAAACAATATTTAACAAGCATATTTTGAGAGCTCTCCGCTCATAAAACAGGTAATCACTTTTATTGGTTTCTCATGTACTATTCTTGTTAGTTTATATAAAAACTAACATAAACATACATCCCTTTTTGTTACACAAAAGGTATCAAACATATAAAACACTAAAGGCCCAGTGCACAAAAATTTGTGCACTTCGGGGGGTGGGTCCCTCAGCCCGGCCTGTGCCTCCTCACAGTCTGGGACTCCTCGTGGGATGTCCACCTGCTGGCATGCCTGGTCAGCCTGGGTGAGGGGCTGATGGCTGTTTCAGGCTGCCCACAACCCCTTCAGGGTTCGGGTCCTTATTGGGGTGCCTCCCAGCATGGGTGAGGGGCAGAGGGCCGTTTCAGGCTGCCCACAGCCCCTTAAGGGTTCGGGTCCCTACTGGGGAGCCTGGCCAGCCTGGGTGAGGGGCAGAGGGCCATTTCAGGCTGCCCACAGTTCCTTCAGGGTTCAGGTCCCTACTGGGGTGCCTGGCCAGCCTGGGTGAGGGGCAGAGGGCTGTTTTAGGCTGCCCACAGCCCCTTCAGGGTTTGGGTTCCTAGTGGGATGCCTGGCTGGAAGCAGGTGTCTAGAATTTATTTAACTTCTATAATTGAAACTTTGTTGCCTTGGTCACCTGCTTAAAGCCTGGGTTGCCTCTGGTAACCCAAGGTCCCACCCAGCCTAGCAGGTATCTGGGGTTTATCTTCTATAATTGAAACTTTGTAGCCTTGAGTAGAGCTCAGGGCCCACAGGGCCCTGGCTTCCTCCATTGCCCAGGGCAACTCCAGCTCCGTGGCCACCACCATCTTAGTTGGGTTAATTTGCATATTTACTCCTGACTGGTGGGCGTGGCTTGTGGATGCAATGGAGTGAGGGTCAATTTGCATATTACTTTTTTATTAGATTAGATAGTCATATACACACACAATAGATATCATTCTGCAGTTGCATTTTTTCACTGCACATATTTAAGGTTTCTTTCATCTGTATATATAAAAGCCAAAGTGACCGGTCATCCGGACAACTGGCCGGTAGCTATGATGCGCACCGACCACCAGGGGGCAGATGCTCAACTCAGGAGCTGCCCCCTGGTGGTCAGTGCACTCCCACTGCGGGAGCACAGCTCAGCTGATGGTCAGGGGCCAGATGCCGGGCTCACAGCTGGTGCACTTCTACCGAGAGGCCGAGGCTGTGGCAGCAGGTGCAGCAGGGCTGGGATGAGCAGGAGTGGTGCCCTGGCCACCTACCACTTACCGAACTACTACAACCCTCAGGGGAAACCAGCAATCCAACATCCCCTGAGGGGTCCCAGATTGTGAGAAGGCACACACCAGGCTGAGGGACCCCACTGGTGCACGAATCTATGCAAGAGGCCCCTTATGTACGGGTCAGTTCATTATTATTTAGTTGCATAATAATGTGTGGCTACGCCATTATGAAAGTTTTCTGTTTATACACTTTGCTTGTTTCTCTACTGGGTTGTTGGATTTTGTCCCAATTTTTAGTATCTCTTTATATGAATGTAAATTATACAGAGAGAGACAGTCCTTGCTTTACTTAGCAGTACAGGACTATAGATATGGCTGTGCATACTGAAGCCATAAAAAACAATGGGGAAAATTACAGTTGTTCCATAGCCTTTAATGTTTTGTTCTGTCAAAACATTAAAACCTTTCATTTACAAATGTAAACACAAATGAAAAAAGTAAAACTAATATTTAGTGTAATGTAATTTAAAACATTAGAAATAGAGAAAATTTTTTTGAAAATTTTATTTCTTTTAACTCATATGGTTACACTTACAAATTAACTCAAGAATTTGAGAACCTTGTATTTGTTTCATTGAACTGTCTACATAGTATATATGTTCATATGTCAGTTACACATTTTAAAATTACGGAGTCTTTAAAAGTTTATTTTAATATTCAGTAGGTTCCTCTTATTGTTCTTCTTTTCCAGAGTTTTCTTTCTTTTTCTTCTTCCCTCCTCCTCTATCAGTATAAACTTAGAATCTGTTTGGCTACTTGCAGAAAGAGACCTCTGGTTTTTGTTATGGGCTGAAATGTGTCCCTTCAAAGTTCAAAAGTTTAAGTCCTTACCCCCAGCACTTCAGAATGTGACTGTATTTGGAGACAAGGACTTCAAAGAGGTGAATAAGGACAAAAATAGGGTCATTTGGGAAGGTCCTAATCCAGTATGACTTGGTGTCGTTATACGAAGAGATGACCAGGACACAGACAATACACACATATGAGGGACAATCATGTGGGGACATAGCAAGAAGGCAGCCACCTGCAAGCCACAGAGAGGTCTCAGAAGAAACTAAAACTGCCAACACCTTTACCTAGGATTTCAAACATCCAGCACTGTGGGGAAAAGCTGTTGTTCAAGTCACCCAGTCAGTAGTATTCTGTTACAACAGCCCTAGCAAATTAATAGCCTTTTTAAAATATCACACTACACTTACAAATCAAGTCAGGAAAAATTTAGAGCTTCTTGACAGTGAGTCTTCCAATTTGAAATTATGAGTTTCTTTCCATTTGTTCATCAGTGAGATTTGTCTGTATAAATGTTAGGTTTGGGAAACAAAGTTGTATCTGCTTAATACAAATACTTTGAAAGCTTTCTTCTTTTCTGTATAATTGGATTAGTTCTTTAAGGCTTTGCGAAAGTACCTAGGCCTGATGAGCTCTTAGACCAGCTCTCAGGACGTGATATCTGCAGAACAGGAGAAAGGCCTCTCAGGCTTCATAGGTCAAGGTCTGCTCCTGTCCTGCTACAGTAACAAGCTCTTTCTGTTATACCTCCTCTACCGCTAAACCAAACGCAGTGTAGGAGAACTTCTACCTCCAGCCTTTACCTCCCGTAATTCCTTCACTGGCTGTGAAGAGGCATGGTCTCTGCAATCCTACTCGTTTTCTAAAAGTATATGTGTGCACTTACTGTTTTTTTTTTTTTTTTGGGGGGGGGAGGAGGTGGGACTGGGTACAGGGTGACTTCTAAGCTAGGAACTTTCTACACCTTCTCTTTCTGCTTCCTCCACTATTCACGTCCGATTCTATCTTAGCACTGCTTGCTGCACTGTACTTCCTATTCAGTCTGGGCCTTGTCTTGCTGGGAATGTGTACTTATTGCTGATTTCTGAGCTCAACCCTTTTCTTTTCTTGATGCACCATTGTAGGTTTTCATGAGAATTCTCTTACCCTGACTATAATGTTCTTAGATGTTCTTGGCAGCACTTAAAATATGGAATTCTGTGTTTTTCTCAACCTTTTAGATTCACTGAAAACATAGTTGGGGCTTCTACTTCATCCATCTTATTACTCTCTGTGGTTTCCAAGAGGGGAAAAACTATCAAGGAAGCTGCTAAAAGTTGCTACCACATAGCTATTACAAGTCTTAAGCACAAATTTTATTTAAGTAGCATTTTCTTACATGGTATTTTTAAAAGCTCACATATCTGAATTGCATTAAATGGCCTAAGAAATTATCATCCAATGCTGATTTTGAATTACTTATTTAAGCTCATTTCCAAGCAGAATACTTTGGGGCCAATTCTTCTTTCCACCTAGTATATACTCATAAAAAGCAAGCTAACTTTAATATTAGCCTAAGCAAATAAAGTGAGGCAATTAAATCTGTTGCAAAGGGTTACAAAAACATAACCTAAGGCAAACTGAAAATAAACAGCAACTTTATAGAAACGCCTACTACTCACCTTGCTGTCCATCTGGCATGGTCACAATGATGGGCTGGCCTATTCCACTGGTTGGAATGGAGTGCAAATTTCCAAGCTGGATTCCATCTGTTACTATTGTGATGACTTGCTGACCCCCTGAACTAACTACTTGCTGAATTGCACCATCCACTGATTCTGCAGTAACTACTTCCTCCGTAGCCACTACTGGGGGGAAAAATATAAATGTGAAAATCAGTGAACATATATAAAGATAAAAATAGAAGTTTCTTTTTGCTTTAGTACCTTTGCCCACCCTGATTCTTCCTTACACAGAAAAGCTTATACATGGTTTTAAACTTTAATCTCCAGCGGTGCTATGCATATCTATGTAAACATTATGACTACAAGTCCCACAACTTACAATAGTGAGTAACAATTATTCATGCATGTGTGTGTTTAAATAAACAATTCCTCTTCATCCTATCTAATAAGAATAATATGCAAATTGACCATCATAAGATGGCTGCCCCCATGTGGGCAAAGATGGCTGCCACAAGATGGCCAGCAAGGGAGGGCAGCTGGGAGGGACGCAGGCCTACAGGTGAGAATAGCTGGGAGGGACCCAGGCCTGCAGAGGAGGACAGTTGGGGGGACCAGGCTGCCAGAGGAAGACAGTTGGGAGGGAGGGCCAGGCCTGCAGGGGAAGACAGTTGGGGAAGGGACTCAGGCCTGCAGTGTAGGGCTGTTGGGGGGGGACCCAGGCCTGCATTAGATTAGAGGACCATTGTGGGGGACTCAGGCCTGCAGGGGAGGACAGTTGGGGGAAGACCCAGGCCTGCAGGGGAGGGCAGTTGGGAGAGACCCAGGCCTGCAGGGGAGGACAGTTGGGGGAAGACCCAGGCCTGCAGGGGAGGGCAGTTGGGAGAGACCCAGGCCTGCAGGGGAGGACCACTGGGGGGGACCCAGGCCTGCAGGGGAGGGCAGTTGGGAGGGACCCAGGCCTTCAGGGGAGGGCAGTTGTGGGAGACCCAGACCTGCAGGGGAGGACAGTTGCGGGGGACCATCCTGGCAGGAGGAGGGCAGTTAGGGGCCATCAGGCAGGCACAGGAGCAGTTAGGCATTGATCAGGCTAGCAGGGGAGTGGTTAGGAGCAATCGACAGGCAAGAGGTCAGGAGCCAGCAGTCCTGGAAAGGGATGTCCGATTGCCTGTTTAGGCCTGATCCCACTGGGGTCAGACATCCCTCAAGGGGTCCCAGATTGGAAAAGTTGCAAGTTGGGCTGAGGGACACCACCCTCACCCCCCCCACTCTGACTCCGTGCACGAATTTCATGCACCAGCCCTCTAGTTTAGTTATGAGGTACAAAATCTGTAAGGTCTCCTAAAGTCACAGATATAACAAAGGGTACACCTGCTTAATAAAATTCTATAATCCCAAGATTATTTTATATGTGGTTATACTCCATTTACATTTACATAGGGAGTTGATAAACATTTCAATATCCAATGAAACATGAAAATTTGTATTTTCCAAGTAGCCAGACTAAACAGTATTCCCTGTTTTGGATTATGTGAACACGGGTTGCCTTGATAATAAGTGGCATGCAGATCTGGTATCATATGAAAATATTCTATTTAATATAATATGTACTATATTAAGCATAATATATTATGTTATAATAACATATTATGACTATAACAATATATTAATATATAACATATTAACATTTATATCAGTAAAATTCAAAACTATGCCCTTAATATTTTGAGAGGCTCAGAGAGTACTCTAGCATCTGAGAATAGTACTCCTGGATTTGTCTGGGTAAAGAAATCACAAGTTAATACTGCCAAAATCTTCTCCTACAGGCAATGCTATAACCAACTACTGATCACAAAAGACAAACACAGGAGCATTCATTGTAGCTTTGCTTAAAATAGTGAAAAACTTAAAACAAACCAGATATCCATCCAAAGTAAAATGAATAAACTGTAGTAGATAGATTCATACATTGGATACTACATAGCAATTTAAGTGACTAAATGCAAAACATGGATAAATCTGACAAAAAAAACATGCTCAATGATGTAAATCAGACATAAAACACAAATAATGACCATATATGAAGTGAACAATGATTACACATATAGGATTGATCACTTTGTAATACCAGTAATTCATTATATGGCATGCTACGATCTATGTACTTTTCTGTATATGTTATACTTCAATAAACCAAAATCAATAGGGATGACAGTCATGAATTATAACACACTGAATCTTTTAAAATCCACTTATCTATAATACCCAATGAGAAAGGAGAGAAAGAAAGTATGAGGAAAGTGTCATCTTGATAGAATAACACTTACTTAATAACGTAAGAAAAATTATCAATGTAAGAAAAAAAAATTATCATTGCATATCTTAAAGGATGCTAAAACCGTTGGTGAAATGTTTTGAGGAAACAAGATATTTAAATGTTCCCAAGGTATCACACCAAAGATTAGCATTCATTTGAAAGGGGGAACTATAAAGGCATAACGGTTGCCACTCTCAGCAGGCAGTCATTATCAGGACAGCCTGACATTATGTGCCTCTTGATGTGATGCAATGCAAGATTACAAAATATCACTGTGTTCTTCCCAGAAATGTTTGGCTTGAATCTAATTATTAAGAATTAAATGAATCCAGAATGTGGGTGATCCTGCAGACAACCGGCTTAGACTACAAACATTTCAATGTCATAAAGAACAAAGATAGTAGGATTGTCCTAGATTGGGGGAGACTCGAAACAATTACCAAATACAATGTGTGAACTTCAATTGGATCCTGAATGAAAAACAGAGTTTAAAGGACATCTTGGGGATAACTGAGGAAACTTGAACTATGGACCATATGTCAGTAATATCGCTAAATTAACATTGATGCTTTTAGGAAATATAATGGAGATGTGAGTAGTAAAAGGCTGCCCTCATTCTTGAGAAATACATGCTGAAGTATTAAAGAATGAAGTATCATGAGATCTGCAGCCTACTTTCAGATAACTGGGCAGAATAAAATAATTTGGGCCAAATTCTTAAACATTGGTGGTGAGGATGAACACGCAGATATGGCAAGATGCTAATAGCTATGAATGTAGGTGAAAGGTATAAAGTTCATCTTCCAATTTTTCTATGGGTTTGAAAATTGTCAACATAAAAAATGTTTAATATAACTATTTCTGAAAAAAGAAGTGACATAAGAACTATTTCTAAATTATATGAGGGAGGAAGGGTTTAATGAGTTATCTGAGGCAACTTTTTACCAAAAGTATAATTTTAAAAGAAAACATTCTCTACTCAAGGCTACTATTCAAATACACAGTTGCTCAGAAACATGCTCAATTCCCAGCAGAACATCATGGATAGCAATGACCACAGGATTTACTGAAGAAGAAGC
Organism: Murina feae; assembly: GCA_004026665.1. Lineage (NCBI taxonomy): Eukaryota > Metazoa > Chordata > Mammalia > Chiroptera > Vespertilionidae > Murina > Murina feae. The sequence continues at coordinate 22,755 of PVJC01024229.1, forward strand.
CCTACATATGTACTTGTACCCTACTTTTTTTTTTTAAGGCAGGGTAGTACTGGGACCCTATTTTCCAAGGATGCACACATGGCACCAGGCCTGGCTGCAATTCTGTTAGTGCTTTGTTTTATAATCAAGAGTTACAATACAAACTGCAGAAGATAATAATCAAAATGCAAAGAACTTCTGTGTTTTTGAGTTCTCTCATTTTTTGTTGTCTTAAACTATAATTAGGCTTTATCATCAAGCACTTAAGAAAATTTCAGGAAGATAATTACAAAATGAAATGTAGGACATAAAATAGTAATATATTCAACAGAACAACTACTCAGGTTTTCAAACACATAGACTATTGCTTTGATTTTTTAAGAAAATATCCATATGAAAAAGAAATGTTCACTCAGGTTGAATGCTAGCTACAAGTAGTGACTATTTCCAAGCATCATCATCTGTGAGACATTTCTGAGATCATACACAATCAAGGCATAACTTTCATCTTTGCACTATCTGCAATGACTGTCATTAAAATAATAAAGAGTTCTTGCCTTTCATCTAAAAGCTTTCTTTTCAAGATGTGCTACGGTAAGAAATTTAAGAAAAAATAAGGAACCAATTACATCAGAAGACAATTGGCTCCCAAGAAACCCGAAGAACTAAGCATAGAATACATGCTCAGGTACCTTAAAAAATGGGCTGGCCAAAGATAAAGAAATCAGCAGTCACAAGTTAATCCCTTTGGTTTCATGCACAGGAAAGTATACTAAGAGAACACTTCAAATATACATTCTTTAGGAATATACTTGTTTTTTCCAAAATTAGTGAAATGAGAGCATAAGGGGGATAACATATACTTTAACAGAACCTCTGCAAATCTTGACAGTCAAAAGAAATATTCAATTGTGCCTAACCACACAGAACTTATATATTATACTCAGACTAGAGGCCTGATGCACGAAATTCATGCAGCAGGTGGGAAGGTTGTCCCTCAGCCCAGCCTGTGCCCTCTGCTAGTCCTGGAGCTCTCGGAGGATGTCTGACTGACAGCTGAGGCCCACTGCCCTGGGGGAGTGGGTCTCGGCCATCAGTCAGACATCGTACATCCTTAGGGCTGCCGAATATCATAGCACTGTCACAGAGTCGGGAGAGGCTCCCATCGCTGCCATTGTGCTCACCAGCTGTGAACTAAGCTCAGGGCTTCTGGATGAGTGGTGCTCCCCCTGTGGTAGTGCACTGACCACAAGGGGGCAGCTCCTGCATTGAGCGTCTGCCCCCTGATGGTCAGTGCATGTCATAGTGACCAGTCATTCCACCGTTTTGTTGATTTGCATATTAGCATTTCATTATATAGGATGCTGAATTTCTTAACTAGCTAGGTACCTACCATAACAAATCAAAGCAAAATAATCAAAATACTAAGGAGAAAAAAGGAGCCAAAACTAGGTTCACATTAGATTACTAATATGATACTGGAAGATGAAATATTAGTAAAAATAAAAGTATAGTTCATAAAATTATCAAGTTGAGCAATGGAAGATTCCAGCAAATATAGTAGACAGCTACTTAACTTAGAGGTAACTAAAAGATAAGCATTCCCTTACTTTAAGTAACTAACTACATTTAGTACCATCTTTTCTTTTTTCTTTATTAAGGTATTACATATGTGTCCTTGTTCCCCTATGGCCCCCCACACCCGCTAGTACCATCTTTTTAATAAACAGAGGTAATATTAATTTTCTTTAAACCACAATGTTATCAATGCTCACTGATCAGCATCTGTTAAGATATAATATTTCATGAGAATTCCAGTAATCTAAAATATGTTTCTAATCTTTGTAAACAGAAATCAATGTGTTAGATAACAGCATATATAAAGAAGGGAAAATTTAAAAATAAGTAAATCCGAGTGGGACTATAGATTGCTGACAGTGAAAAATTACTTTATTTTATTTTTAAAGTGCTCAAGATAACATTTTTCTCATCTCAATATGAGAAATCTGGTCTTGATCATCAGTGTCACGTTTCTGTTTTAATTATATCCTAATTACCCGAAGTCTGCTCCTTAATCAACTCCTGAAAACATTAAATAGCAAGCATCTAGATATATTTAACTATTAAAGCTATTAAGAAAGCCAGTCCTCTCTATCACATCTATTCCTTGTTAGAGATTCATCTATCCTCCTCATAAATAATTAAATAAATGTTAAATTACATGTAGAAATGAAAAAATTGGGGTCAAATTCTTAAACTTTGGTGTGCCTTCAGAATCACCTTTGGGAGCATGTTAAAAATACAGATGTAAAGGCCTTCACCCCAAAGCTACTCAATCAGAATGTACTGAAGTGGAACTGGGGCAAAAGTATTAAGATGATTCTGATTAACACAAAATTTAAGAACCCTGCTCTTGTTGCCATTATCAATTAATTAAAATTAATTGAAAGGAATTCAAATTAGTGAAAAACTTGAATTAGAGAATATTTAAAGGAATACAGCCTTCTAATCATAGGGTACATAAATTAAATTAATTCCCAACTATTTCCAAGCAGAAGTTCCACTAGTTTGTTTCAATAACGTAAAAAAAAAAAAAAAAGCCCTAATTGGTTTGGCTCAGTGGATAGAGTATCTGTCTGCGAACTGAAAGGTCCCGGGTTCGATTCTGGTCAAGGGCATGTACTTTGGTTGCAAGCACATTCCCAGCAGGAGGTGTGCAGGAGGCAGCTGATTGATGTTGCTTTCATATCAATGTTTCTAACTCTCTATCCCTCTCCCTTCCTTTCTGTAAAAAAAAAAAAACAATAAAAAATATATGATAAATAGGGAGAATCCAAAATGGCGGAATAAGGTAAACACCGTAAATGCAGCCGGGAACAACGATTTCAGAATATCCACGAAAAGAAAACACGGACACCACTCACACCCACAGGAAGGCTGGCTGAGTGAAAATTCTACAACTAGAAAGAGTCTGAGACTCAGAGGAGCGG
>PVJC01024230.1:0-25752 GCA_004026665.1 Murina feae
AACGGAGGCCCAGAGAGGAAAGTCTCATGATCAAGGTCACCCCAGTGACCAAGTTCAGATCAGAGCCCCCAGAAGCATAGCTCAGCAGTATGTGTGTGTGCATGGGGGAGGTGGAGGTGGGAGGAACTTGCTTTTTCTGAACATATTTCCCCAAAGTGGGGCCTTTTCAACAGGGCTGACCCACAAAAGGTTGACCAGATAGCTATCCTGAGAAAGATTAGAGGTGTTAGCAGAAGTGCGAAGGCAAGATTGTGAGCCATGGAGAAGGTAGGTAGTCAAAGGTTGATAACCATTTGCCGGGTGCCTTCTTACCATCTCGCCTGCCCTGACATCTCCCCTTGACCCATTCCCCACAATTCCTGCCCTCCAGCACCTCCAGGGACCTGTCAAAGGGTAGATCCTTTGAACTATACAGCACAGATCTACACCAACCAATGGCAGCCCCCATCTTGCCTACCAAGGCCCAGTGGGCATAACTGGATGTGCCCCTGGACCCCTGGAATCCAGGGAGTGCTACATCCTAATTCAGTGCTTTTTTCTCCTTGCCACTCATTCAGCCCATACTTATCAAGTTCTCAACTCCATACCAGAGGCCAGGGAACAGCACTGAACAAGGTTTCTGCCTTCATGGAACTTACTCAAGTGGAGAAAACTGGGGACATCACATATAATAAAAGGGTAATATGCAAATTGACCCTAACAGTAGAACAACTGGGAATGTCTGGTCACTATGAAACACACTGACCACCAGGGGGCAGATGCTGAATGTAGGAGCTGCCCCTGGTAGTCAATGCACTCCCATAGGGGGAGCTCTGCTCAGCCACAAGCCATGCTGATGGCTGCCAATACAGTGGTAGGGTTGGGAGCCTCTCCCGCCTCCTCAGCAGTGCTAAGGATGTCCTACTGCAGCTTAGGCTGCTCCCAGCTGGCAAGTGGACATCCCCCAAGGGCTCCAGGGCTGCCATGCCAGAGTGATGTCTGACTGCCAGCTTAGGCCCAATCCCCTGGGGAGCGGGTCTAAGCTAGCAGGTAGACATCCCCTGAGTGGTCCCAGACTGCGAGAGGGCCCAGGTTGGGCTGAGGAACGCCCCCCTCCCTGAGTGCACAAATTTTTGTGCACCGGGCCTCTAGTCTTTATAATAATAAGAGGAAATGCGGGTCCAGGGTGGGGTGGCAGCACTCTATTGGTAAAAGTCTCCCCCTTGAGCTTTGGGGTGCCCTCTGCTTCCCCAAGAGAGGGTTCAGATGGGAAGAGATGACAGGGACGCTCCCTGGTGTCAGATACGACACTCTCCATCTCACAGGGCCCTGAGGTTTTTCCAACCCAAGGACACTGTGGAGTCCTGGCTCATAACAAATGGTGCTCGTGAGCATGTGGCCCTTCCTTCTATGAGGCAATCCTCTGAGGCCTTTGCCAAGACAAAGTGTTTGGCCTTCTGCCTTGAAAGCAGATCTCTTCCGAGTCTGATGATTGCTTTTCTGAAACCCAGGGACAATGACATCATCGCTCCTTCCCTGGCTTGGGGAGCGGATGGTCAGCATGAAGTCAGGGTTTGGCACCGTGCCTGCTCGTTGCCAATGCCCAGGGAGGTCCAGGGTGGGGGCCTGGAATGAAGCAAGCTTGTGAGGGAGGGGGGGGTCTCCAGAGGCTGGGGGTGGGGTCACTTTCCAATCTGTTGCCAGCATCTGGGTCTGCCCTGCTGTACACATGGAGGCAGCATTCTGATGGGGGCTGAGCGGATATTCAGTAACTATGCACCTCCCTGGCCATACCAGTTGTTAAAATATTTTTTAAAATTATGTTTTTTTATCAATTTTCTTTAGAGAAAGAGGAAGGGAGAGGGATGGAGGGATAGAAACATTGATGAGAGAGAAACATTATTGGTCGGCTGCCTCCTGCATGCACCCTACTGGGGATCAAGCCTGCAACTTGGGCATGTGCCCTGACTAGGAATTGAACCAGCAACCTCTTGGTTCATGAGTTGATGCTCAACCACTGAGACACACTAGCCAGGCCAGTTGTGAAAATATGGACATGCTTGCATTCCCATTGGATACAATTTGCTGGGGTACCTTCCTACCACCCCACCTGCCTGCCATCTCCCCTGGGCCCACAATTCCTGCCCTCCAGCCCCTCTGGGGCGTGTCCGGCAGTCCTCCGATGGTCAACGCTTGTGCAACACTGCAGAGAAAGCGTGGCTGCTCCTCCTCACAAAGGGATGAACACGCTTTGGCTGGTCCCTGTGTGGCATGGCACCCGTAGGAAGGCACTGCCAGGTGACTGAGGGCCAGGCCTGCCTCTTAGGCTCCTGGCCTGGACCCTGCCAAGAGGAATGCTGTGAGGCCCATGCCTGTAGGACCCAGGGCCAACATCTCCTCTGCCGCAGGCGGAAGGCACCTGTGGGTGTTCCAGTCCAACCACTCTATGTACCGGGGAGACCTGGCAGCTCACAAAGGGGGAGTCACTTGTTCCAGCCAGAGAGTGACCATCCGAGCCCTCTGACTGCCTTTAGGCCGTGATGCTCAAGGAAATCTCTCCCGTCCCCACAGGGACCTGACTTTGGGGGGAAAGGTCATGTGCGGACGTGATCTCTTTCTTCCAGCTACAGCACAGCTTTCCCAAGAACAAAAAGCAAGTCAGTGCCAAGCAGTGAGAAGTCTGGGCCAGGGAAGCCAACCTGAGCACTCGAGGGGCCAGTGCCTGACGGATGCCAAGGGGGGAGGAAGTGGAATCAATACCATGATACCCAAGGCAAGTAAGATCCTGGCTTCAAAGACCAGGAAGACATTCCAGACATTCTCCCACGGGCTCCCTTTGCACCCATGGCCAGCTTAGCGGAACACCTGCCCTGTTCTCTGGTGCGAGTGGATTTCTGCTTCAGCCCCAGCAGGGAGTTGGTTGCATCGCGTGATGGAGGATCTTGGCGTGTACCTATGCAGAGGTTTCCACTCGGCAGCATGTGGGCCAAATGTGGCCTGCAGTTCTATGTCATTGGTCTGCTCAGAGTCTGTTACTTTTTAAAAAATTGAATGAGCCCTAACCAGTTTGGCTCAGTGGATAGAGCATTGGCCTGCGGACTCAAGGGTCCCAGGTTCGATTCTGGTCATGTACCTTGGTTGCCAGTACATCCCCACTGGGGAGTGTGCAGGAGGCAGCTGATCGATATTTCTCTCTCATCGATGTTTCTAATTCTCTATCCCTCTCTCTTCCTCTCTGTGAAAAATCAATAAAATATATTAAAAAAATAAATAAAAAATTGAATAAGTTGCCAACAATAATGAAGAAGGAGATTTTATATAAACACTTGGATACTGGGCTTTCCTTGAGTAACTATTGGGGATCTGGCTACCTATGTGTTTCTGCAGGCAGAGCTGGCTCCTTTTATATATATATTTTTAATCCTCATTCGAGGATATGTTCATTGATTTGACAGAGAGAGAGAGAGAGAGAGAGAGAGAGGGAGAGAGAGAGAGAGAGAGAAACATGGATCGGTTGCTTTCTGTATGTATTCCAGCCAGGGACTGAACCTAGAAGCTAGGTATGTGCCCTGACCAGGACCCCACAGATTTTTGATGCATAGAATGATGCTCTGAGCAGCTGAGCCCCCAGTCAGGTGGGCCAGCTCCTTTCAGATGGAGCCTGGATTCCTATTTGCCACCACTCAGCCCATCTCCCCGGCTGGCTCCGGTCATTTGCTGGCTTTGCTCCCCGAGCTTAGAGTCTTGCTCCATGACATTGCCTTGCTTCTGGTTGCCTGGGAAAGCTGTGCTCTGAGTGGAATCAACAGACCACTTCAGCATCCATAATCTCTGTCTCCATGCTCAGGGGCAGTTGTGGTTGGCCATCTGGTTGCGATTTCTGAGGTTCCTTCCTTCCCTGGCCCCACTCCTTCCCTAGCAGTGCCAGGCTCCCCAGCTCCTGACATGCTATCCCTGGGTGCTGCAGACTACTACCTGTGCAGATATTGCTGACCACCTGTGACTGACACAGCATGGGGGTCCAAGCACCGGCAAGACACACTTCCTGACTTATAGTTTGAAGGATCTCAGTCATGTTGTGCGGAACAGACAAAGACACCGATGACACTGTAAAGGCCAGATACGCTGCCTCGTATGAAAGGTTTCGAAACATGGATCCCGTGTGCTGGGAAAGGGTGGAGGATCAGGAAAGGAGGGTGGAGGAGGAAGTGCTTGAGATGGGCCTGGAAGGATGACCAGGATCCCAGGGCTGGGAATTGGTGGGGGTGAAGGGAGGAACGAGGGTGCCAAGTAGATGGAGGGAACGGTGGGAGCAGAGGCTGGGCGGGGTGGAGGCTGTGTGCAGAGGGTGCATATGCAACCAAGTGTGGCCAGCATGCGGAGGCGGGACAGGTAGTGGTGGTGGTGGTGGTGGGGGGTGGTGTGGGAGCTAAGGTGGGAAAGATGGTGGACCTATGCCTGGGAGGGGGGATGTGTCTGCTGAGGTGGGGGCTGGGATTAGATGAAAACTGGGAACCTCATCCAAGTGCAGACAAGGGTGAGGAGCACCAGGAATAGCAGGTGTTTCAGGGAAGGCCTGTGTCCACAGGTAGGAGGGGAGGGGACATCATGGGATGTCCCGCTCCCATCATGGGATGAAGGGGGAAGTAGAGGACATGGAGGAAGCAGCAGCTGTTCTGAGAAGTCGGGGTTCCCATCTGGAAGAGGTGGTGCAGGTATCCAGCCCAAACCCTCTGTTATCCCGCAGGACACTGGGCCTGGGCGGCTGCTGGGGACATGAATCCCGGGGGCAAAGCTGAGCCCTTGCATCTTCCTCGGTGTCTGACACGTGACAGGCATCCAGGAAAGGTGTGCTGAGGTAATGGCAACGCTGATCCCCCCCTAGAACTAAGCTGGTAAACTTGGTAAGATGGAAGGCGAGGCCCCGCATGCCTGCTCGGCTGGATGCATTCCAGGGGAAGGCGTCATCTCCCCCCCACCCCCGGCCCCATCACTGCCAGGGGCCCCTGCTCTTTGAAGGGAGCCCTAAATGACGCACTTATGTCCCCAGCGGGGGCTCTCAGTTCCAAAGCAGGGGGGATGCTGGTTCAGGAGTTGGGGTGCAGTGAGCTGCGCGGCTCCCCCTTCTTGCCCGCCCTCCGCCCAGGCATGCTAGGGGCATGGGCGGTGGTAACCGCAGGCTGGTGGCTTCCTGTGGCTGCGGCAGGGCTGGGCATCCGAGCTGGCACATTCACACTCACCGCAGCACTCCGAGCATTTGGAACACAGGAAGGGCTGCGTTTTTAAGTTCCCTTTGTTTTCAAGGAGGGTTCGGAGCCCACGGGGAGGAGAAAAACAAAACCAGGAAAACAGATGACTTGCTTTGCAAAGACAGTGTGTGCACTGGCTGTGGCTTCTGGAAGGTCTAATACATCCCTATTCCTGCCCACACGTGTACATCCACACATGCATGCCCACACGTCCACATGTGCACACATCCACACATGCACACCCACAGGTGCACACCCACACATCCCTCTGTGCACATGCATACATCTATATGTGCACACCCACACACGCATACCCATGCATCCATACGTGCACACTCACACATGTACACCCACACATCTACATGTGCACGGCCACATAACCAAACCCACGAACACCCATGCATCCACATGTGCACACTCAAACATCCACACACATGCCCATTCACATACATGCACACTCACACCCTGTACTTACACCTTTCTCAGGCACACAGAGGCATAGACACACCCAGAAGCTGAGATTATGTCCACATAGACACCACCCACACCTAACAGTGGGACATCCACACCTGCAGACGGCACACAAAGCACACACGTTAGAAACGGGGAGATTCCTGAGTACAGAGACACACACCAGATATCCAGATTCATGGACACACACGGACGCGCTGGGGAACTCTGGGACAGGCATTCTCATAGAAAGACTCACAGACTGAACACACACACACACACACACACACACTCATACACACTCATGCCCTCATTGCTGTTCCTCACCGGCTCCACCTGCACAAACACAGAGTATTTTTACAAGGCACCAGGGAGCCAGCTGGCCCTGGGGAGCCTGTGGACTTTCAGGGGGACCCACAGCTCTCATTGCTGCGCACCCCTCAGCTGCTGTCCACTTGCCTTGGCCCTCAGCACCCTGGAGCCAGAGAGCCGGCAGGATGGTGTCCCCAATGCTTCAGGATGCCGAGGGCAACAAGTCCTTTCGCCTTTTCCCTTCTGGTGTTTGTGCTTCTAGAACGTCCCACGTGGTGCCCTCGTAGAATTGACAAGTTTGAATTTTTCTCTCATAAAATAAACTCTTTACAATTAAGGAGCAATGAGGGGAGAGAGGTAGGGAGTGGCCGAGGAGGCCTGCAGGGCTGGAGGAAACAGCCGTGTCCCCCCTGCCCACACCCCCGGAGTTCTGTTATGTTTCCAAGTTGGGCTGAAAAAGTGCAGCCAGAAAGGGGCTGGATAGAGAGGAGTGCAGAGAAGACGTGGGGGGCAGCGGAGTCTGCACAACTCCTCCAGCCAGAGAGCGAGGAAGAAGATGAAAAGCCGCCGGGATCTCAGCTCCCGGCTGGGAGGGGCCCACCTCTCCTGGAACCGGGGCTGTTGCTGCGAGTGCTTCCTTTGGGGTGTGTCCAACTTTCCTGATGGAAACGGAAAAGTAGGGGCCTTTTCCTGCAGGAAGAGGCTCCTTTCTCCCCCGAGGCGAGGCCCAGCTGAGCTGTGAATAGATGGAGGTTCAGGAAAATGACCTCTAGGTCTCAGAGAGGCGACGAGAGAGCCCCGCTGACATCTGGGCGACATCTGTACAGGTCTGTGCAAACCCCAAAGCTGTATGCCATGCAAAGAACCCTTTGCCACCCCCGTTACCATATATACAAACACCTTCGCGCAAGTGTTTGTGTTGCGCGGTTGATAATCCCAAGCGTAACTATGGAAGAGGCTGGAAAGGGAAGGGCCTCCTGGGCTGAGGCCTCGAGACGAGACGGCTCAGGCAGCGGCACAAGCTGGGGATGCGGCCGAGGGAGTTGGCTCATTTCTTCTGTGAGAAGCTGACCTCCCCCTAATGAGCAGGCCCCAAACAGCTCCCCCTTTGCTCGCTATCTCTCCTGTCATCTGCAAGCTTATTCGAACGCTTTCTAAATGCATTTCTTTCTCTCTTGCCAGAGCCCCACCCTGGGCATCTGTTGCAATCATCCTTGTCCAGGTCCTGAGTGCCAGTATCTCTGCATGTTCTCCTTCTAAGCTCCTCCGAACGAAACTCGATGGTGCCGGGACCAGGGCAGGGAGGACTCCCATGGGGCGGCTAAGGGCACCCAAGCCAGGGTCACTGGGGCCGGATGAGGGCAAGGGGAGTGAGGCTTTTGCCTCAGTCTCAAACATTAAGGGGATGCCTCAAACTCAGTATTCCAAATGAATATGTCAGTGCAGTATTTTTAAATATAAAAATCACATACATGTACATAAATCCATGATGAACAACATACTGACATTTTACATAAAGGCAGGATCTGACCCTGCACTTGCATGAGCCTGCCTCACTGGCCCCACTGTAACCCTGACCCTGACCCTGACCCTGACCTTAACCCTATCCTAACCCTAATCCAATCCTAACTCTAACCGTGACCCTGACCCTAATCCTAAAACAAACCTAACCCTAACCCAATCCCAACCCAACCCTAACCATAACCCAACCCTAACCATGACCTTGACCCTGACCCTAACTCTAATCCTAACCCTAACTCTGACCCTGACCTAACCCCAATCCTAACCCTAACCTTAACCCTGACCCTGACCCTAACCTAACTCTAACCTTAACCCTAAACCTAACCCTAACCCTAACCCAACCCTAACCCCACCTGAGTCCTGGCCCTTTGTGGATTTGAGTCTTGGCTTTGTCTTGTGAGCTTGACATGCTTATCTTTTTTAGAAAGTGGATGTATAGTTTACATACAGTAAAAGACATAATGTCTACGGAGTACAGCCACGTAACCATTTACATAAGCATACAGCTGTGTGACCACCTCTGTGTCAAGATGCAGGGCATTTCCACCAGAACATTCCCTCTCAGGACACCCCTCCTTGCTAAGAATCCTTCACTGGGATTTCATCGCTGGATGAAGACCAGACCCCTTTGTCCTGGCTACTCCTGGGGCTGCAGGTGTGTCCCCTACCTCTCCATGGGAAGTCAGACACAGGTGTGTTTCACCCCCAAACTCCGGTCTGTCTAACACACCCACTGCTGCTGAGCCTTGCGATGCCAAACTTGACCCTGAATTCAACAGCAAGCCTAGTGCCAGCCCTAACGCTAACCCACGCTGGAGGGACGTTGTAAGATGCCTTCAAAGAGCAGGTGCTGTTTGATGCATCATTTTCTGCTTTTCTATTTTGAAATCCTCGGCTCTGGTCAGCCGAGCACACCTTCTGCACAGCTCTGCCTAAGGCTTACAGATGGATCCTGAAGTCCCTTCAGGGGCAAGGAGAAGAGAGTCCAATACCTCACAGATCCTGAGAGCAGGGGCCCTTTAGAAAGCACTCAATGCAGCCCTGGCTTCCAGGGGCCGGCAGTCGTAGGGGTGCTGCATCTTTCCTGAGAGCTCAGTAGTCACTATGCTTCTTTTTAAAAATATGTATTTATGTCTTTCAGGGAGAGGGAGAGAGAGGGAGACAGAAACATCTGTGATGAGAGAGAATCATTGACCAGCTGCCTCCTGCATGCCCTCCACTGGGAATCGAGCCCGTGGCCCAGGCATGTGTCCTGACGGAGAATTGAGCTGTGACCTCCTGATTCGTGGGCTGACGCTCAACCACTGAGCCACACCGGCCGGGCAATTATACTTCTTATGAAACGGCCCCTGTGTGCCAGGCATTCAAGGGCTTTATATTCATGATCTCGCTTGATCTTCCCACCTAGGCTAGGAGGTGGGCACTGCGAAGATTTCCATTTTACAGATGAAGACATGGGTGCCCAGGAGGAATAACCGACTCGCCCAAGGCCATCCAGCGGCAGTGGTGATGGAGGAGGTGAACCAGAGGGAGGCGGGCCCCGGCACCTCCACCCCAAAGCCTGTTTCGCCCAAGCCAGAGCCCTTTTAATGTCACCAAAGGCAGGAAATGAACACAGTCTATGGGGTGAGGAATTTGCTTTTGGCTCTTATTTTGACTTCCTACAAAAACAAGTCAGATAGTGAAGGGCTGGGAGCTCGGTGACCGCTCCTGTTGGTTCACCCGGCGCCAGAGAGACGCTGTGCATTGGCAGATGGGGCCTGCCCCGTGCAGATAAAGGTGTTACAGCAACTCTTGGACCAGCGGCTTTGTTGCATAACGCAGGGGTGTTGGCATATGTGGGTGAGGGTGCTGCTCCCGTATCGCCAGGCACACAGCGGCGCCCTGGCTGCTCCAGCCCTGATGGCTGGGACGTGGCAGGAGGAGAGGGTGGTTTATCTCTCTGATAGTGGAGACGGCAACGGGCAGCTCGAGTAGGGGGCTCTGCTCCCGCTGGTCCATGTGCCCGGCGGAGGGGGCCACTGCCCTGGAGTGGGGGCGCTGGCCTGGCATTTGGAACCCCAGATCTGACTATTTTGTAACTGTGTGACCTCGGGCAAATGACGGCCTCTTTCAAGGCCTCTGGGTCTCTTCCATCATGAGACTGTGTGTGTGAGTGTGCAGCTCTGGTAAGTTCTAAACTCGTGGGAACTGGCGTTAGCAGTGTGATCGTGGGCGAGACACCCACCCTTTGGGGCCCCGGGTTGTTGTCGTCTTTTAAATCTGGGAACTGCTGGGATGGCCAGATGATCGCTGAAGTTCCTTCCTGCTCTGAGAGCTCATGGCTGCGACTCGGTAGCCCTGCGCTCAGGGTTTTGGCAGGCAGGTCCTGGCTGGGGCGGAAGCTCTCTGGCATTCGACAGCTAGAGGGCAAGCACCCCCCCTTAACCTTCTCCTTCCTATTTATTTCTCAGCTTAGCTCAGGGGTTGCCTCTACGACTGGTAGAGAAATGAACCACAGAGCCTGGGCAATGCCTGCTTCATGGTGTTTTCCTAATCTCATTTCCGGGTCATGTGCACAGGGTTTGCAAGGCCCAGGGACTGCCATGATGCCTTCGGCACTCCCATTAGGTCGTGGGGCAGTCATGGATAGTCACACAAAGCCTGTCATTTGGCCAGCACTTGACGGTTGGTGTACAGTGGTCAAGGGCACTGGCTGTGAAACCCGCAAGTTCTATCCTGGCTCGTTCCCATAGAGGTGCAAGATTTTAGGCAAAGTACTTCCACTTTGTGCCTCAGTTTCCTTATCTGTCAAACGGGAGAAATAAGAGTACTTTGCCCCTTAGGGCTGTTGGCCAGGATGAATTGATTGGACGTCATGTAAAAAGCACTAGGTGTTCTCCTAAGGGGCCTCACGGACCAGTGTTGGGGTCGGGGAGGGCTCCAACCCCCAGCCCCTCACAGACTCCACAAATACACTGTTATGTGTCCGAGCCCCTGGGTTCAGCTTTGATTTAGAAAACAGTCAGAAGATGTGCTATGATGAGCATTGGGCTTCACATCAAGAGGCCCTGGTGTGCCCCGCAGCTCGTAGATGGGTGCACCTGGGGTGGGCCCACCGCTCTGTCTATTGGCAGCAACATGGGGTGATCATGCCTGCCTCTCTGACTGCTGCAGGGATTAAGCGTGGCTCCATGGCATCACCCACTATGAGGATAGCCTAAATAAATCCTGCACAAGTGCCAATAAGTGGTCATTAAGTTACAGACGGTCAGGCAGGGCTGGCCTCCTCCTGGCTCTCTGTCTCAGGAGAGGGGCTCACCCCAGTCCAGAGGTTCTGACACTGATGCAGTTCCGGGTTCCTGGGAGCAGGCTAAGGGGTGTGTATTCTGGGCACCCTCCTAGAGAGTCTGATTTAGAGGATCTGCAGGCCCAGGAATTACATATTAAACAGGTGCCCTGAACCCAGACATTCCCCTCCTCGCCTTGTTATCTGCCCAAAAGAAATGAAAACATATGTCCACACCAAAAGTTGTACTTGAGTATTTATAGCAGCATTATTCATACTAGCCAAAAGGTGCAAATAGCCTAAATGTCCATGAACTGACGCACGCATAAACAAAATGTGGCATATTCACACAAAGGAATATTATTCAACCCTAAAGAGGAGGAGGCTGAAGAGGAGGAGGAGGAGGGAGGGAGAGAAAGAAGAGGAAGACAAGGAGGAAGAGAGGGAGAAGCAGGAAGAGAGGGAGGAGGAGGAAGAGGGGAAGGGAAAGACGAGGAGGAGGAGGACGACGACGAAGGCCTGCCACTAATCCCAGAAGCTATAACTGAGAATAAAGGTCTCCTCCTGGGGCCAGGTGGCAGCTGTCCTGTCAGGGGAGTGTCGGGGCCTGGAGGTGCCTTCTCAGCAGGCTCCCACCCCATCAATGGCTCCCACATGAGTCCTTTGCAGCCCAAACTAACAAGGGGCTCACCAGGCCTGCAGAGGCACCTCATGCTCATGCACAGGACACACGCAGAGGACACATGCACAGGAAGCAGGAACCGATGGGCAGATGATTTTCGTTTTCCCCTCACCGCCACCGCCTGGGCAATCAGTGACATTCCTTTCCCTCCTAAACAAACACGCCGACCTGGAGCTGCCAGGAAGTGAAGAAATCCCCTTTGGAATAGCTCAGTGGCCTCTCCCACCTCTGGCCCTCCTGCCCCCCAGGACTAGGGAGGCCACTTGGGCCTCCCAATGTCGAAGCCTTGAGGACTTTCTCCTCTTTTTCTGGCTGTTCCCAGAAAGTGGGGGAGAAGCTGGGTCCAGTGTTTGCAGCTACTGAGCCTCTGTACCCCGAGTCTCCATCACCCCCCAACGCCGGCTCCATTCTTGAGAGTAATGTCAGATGTCCTGGAGTGAGGTGGCCCGGTGGCCGAGATGGTGAGAGGTCGCCTCGCTGGGGGAGGGGAGGAAGAAAGAGTTTCTGGTTCTGAGAAAAAACGAAAAAACAGAGAGCAGCTCAGGGCGGGTCTCTGAGGCGTGGGGTGGGGCGTGGAGACAGGAGTTTTGACAGTGACATTCTTTCCTTCAGATAATTTTCTTACAAAATTACGAAGGGAAGTCCCAGGGGCCCAGCATCCTTTCTAAAGAGAAGGACAGAGCAGGGAGTGCTGAGGGCCCCGGAGAGGCCCGGAAGTACCTCCTTATACCTTGAACTTGGCTGCTCCGTTTGCCCTAAAGCTAACATGTGCTTTCAAAGGTGTGAGGCGGGGTGAGGTTGCTGACAATTTAAACTGGTCATTCTTGCAACCTTGTTTGTCCCCTCTCTCTTGAGACTCTCCTCCACGGGAGCCCGTGGGCTGTTCTGGGGTCGCTGCTGCCTCAGGACAGGGAGGCGACAGGAGAGAGCAAAGAAAAGAGAAGAGTGAAAACCTCTCGGCTTTTGAGTTTTAGAAGCCGAAGTCCTTAGGAAAACCAAAGACGCTGGGCCTGGCAGGCCATAGGTCCGGGAGAAGTAGGGTGAGCGAGAGCAAGGGCTCACCTCTGAGATGAGGCGAGGACTTCCCCTGCTGGGGGAGAGGGAAGATGAGGAGGTAAAGCCTCAGCAGTGGATGTTTTATGGGGGGAAGTGAGATGGGGAACGGAACCCTGAATCTGGAGCATGAGGCCAGGGCTGGGTGGCAAACCCCAAGGAGGTTTTAGGACACTGAGGTGCAGAGTGGACCTGTGCACTGTGTCCTGGCAGAACTCTATCGTTGGATCCAGGGAGGAGATGGCTGATGAGCCGTCTGGGTAGATGGAGCCGCCAACAGGGCTCTCTGCCCTAATGAGGTCTGAGAACAGCAGAGAGAGATTCCTGGGCAACCAGGAGGGACACAGACCCAACGGGTGACCTGAAAGGGACCACAGGGATGGGATTAACTGAATTCAACCTGTGTGGACTGCTAACTGAGGGCCATGGGCATCTCAGTGGATGCCAGGTGGGTGCTGGCATTGACCGTGACTGTTCCCTTCCAACACCTCGGGACTAACAGAAGCCCCCAAACTTTGGCACACCCTTAGGAGAAGGGGAGGGAACCCCAAGTTGGCTGGGTTCTGCCCACACTGGTGCTTGAAATAGAAAATAAGTTGAACCCTACAAAAAATCCAGTTCTGTTTCTTGTATCTAAGTCCTCCAGGGACGGTGGTGAACTCAGAGTCCTACTCACATGCTTGCTTGGTTTGGCAGTTTTAGTGAAGATTGACGTCTGAGTTTTAAACATTTCTTCTTTTTTAAAATATATTTTATTGATTTTTTACAGAGAGGAAGGGAGAGGAATAGAGAGTTAGAAACATCGGTCAGCTGCCTCCTGCACACCTCCCACTGGGGATGTGCCCACAACCCAGGTACATGCCCTTGACTGGAATCGAACCCGGGACCTTTCAGTAAGCAGACTGGCGCTCTATCCACTGAGCAATACCGGTCAGGGCTTTAAACATTTCTTGAGCACTTCTCCGCACTGGATCTTTCTGGGAAAGTAGATGAATAAAGACAGAGCAGAATGTCTTGTAAGAGGCGCTCCAGGAGGATTGCAAATGCAGTGTCACAGATGCGGAAAGGCCTTGAGAAGGTCTCCCTGCGCCCTTGAAACTCTGTGGGCGGCTTACTCGGGTCTGAGTGAAGGGCTGCCTTTGAGTGATGGGACTGCCTTTGTGAGAGAGTCTGAGAAATGAAGAAATGGTGGGAAGAATGGGGGCCTCTCCCTTTGTGGCTCAATTTCTTAGGAGGTGTGCTAAGGGTGGACATTTCAGGCGGAGCAGTGAATGTCAGACAGGATGAAAGACAAGGGCCAACTCCCCTGAGGCCCCCACCTTGCATGGCTGGGGAATCAAGCGAACCTTGACCTTGGTGGTCTCTTCTCAGAACCTCCCTAGGGCTCTTCCTCTAAGGCTGCAGGCATACGAGGCTGGGCTGGAGTTCCTGGTGGCCCCTGCTCTGATTCTGGGGGATGCTTGGATATGGCATCAAGTCGACTGAAGCACATGGTGAGAGGGTTATTCCATTTTCAAGTAATTTCCCAGCCTCCAAATGCCATCAAGGAGAGACTGAGCTTGGGGTGCGTCAACACATCCCAACATCTGGACCAAATGCTGAGGTGCTATCCAGCAGTTCTGGGCCGTTTATACATAAGCGTGAGTGTTCCATTCTTTCCTGACAGGGAGTTTCAATGAGTAGGATGTGAAGCCAAGAGGGCCCTGGATGCGGAGGAGAGCTGGAAACCAGGGGACCTACTGTGGGACCTCTTATTGTAGCAGATGCATTATTCCCAGTTCTTCACCCATCTCTGTATCAGGATCTTATGCCAGGTGACTAGGTAGTTTTTTTTCACTAGAGGATGAGCATACTTCTCCTGTCCTTAATTCTGGACTTAGGTCATGTGACTTGCTTTGGCCAGCAAGATGTTAGCAGATGTGGTACAGACAGTGGCTTAAAATGTGTTCGTGCGCTTGGATGTGCTCCTCTTGTCCTTCTGTACTTGCCATGCAGAGAACATACCCAGAGGGCTTGCTGGTCTATCTACATGGAGCCAAGCCCAGGTAGGCCCAGCCAATTCCCAGCAAGATTAATGGTTATTTTTTAAAAATATATATTTTATTGATTTCAGAGAAGAAGAAAGAGGGAGGGAGGGAGGGAGAGAGAGAGAGAGAGAGAGAGAGAGAGAGAGAGAGAGAGAGAGAGAGAGAGAAACATCAATGATGAGAGAGAATCACTTATCGGCTGCCTCCTAACCACAGTGGGGATCGAGCTCGCAACCCAGGCTTATGCCCTGACTGGGAATCGAACCATGGCCTCCTGGTTCACATAGATTGCTGCTTAACCACTGAGCCACACCGGTTGGGCTAATGGTTATTTTAAGCCACTGAGTTTTGGGGTGAATTGTTACGCACCATAATTGTGGCAATAAATGTTGACGACCCTACTGCATTCGACATACGCACTCTCACCTAGGCTGTTTGCTTGGATTGTCAAACACTCTCTTTTACTAATGAGGAAACTGAGACTTCAAGAAAACCCTTGGTCCCCAGTCAAACAGAAAGAATGAGCGGAGCGTGGAGGAAATGCTGTTCTGTCTGATTCCCATGACATCATGGAAGAACGGGGTGGTGGGACGTGGTCACGGTGTGCCTGGCTTCACAGCTGGACTCGAGGCTGGTCCCGTCTATCGTCACCCTAGAGACTGCTCCGGCCAACACCATCAATCTAGGCTTGTGACATCACAGGATGATTCAGGCAGGAGGTGGCAGGACAGGGAAGCCCTGGTGAAGGGCCGGTCAGTGCTAAAACCTCAGTCTAAATAGGGACAGGGTGGTAACATTAGTAGACAGGGCTGGGCTGCAGAACCGGGTGGTTTGGGTCGGATAATGACTTGAAATTTATTTTGGAAAATATTTTCCCAAGTGTCTCACTGAGCCCTGTGGGAATGGGACATGGATGGGAAAGCCAAGAAGTTAACGAGGCTGAGAAAGGACTCACGACTCACCAGGGCCTGATTTCATCAACTTCAGGGCATCAGATGTTCCTGGGGGCAAATTCTTCCTCATCCTTTGGAACTCTCCCCATTCCCCTGCCCTGTGACTGTCCCAGACTCCATCCCAAAGCCCTCCGTCCTTCAGGGATCACTACAGCCAACACTTACTCGTATTGAGCACCTACTGCGGGCCAGACACTGTTCTGAGCTCTTTCCACCTTGAGTTCCCCTCTCATTCCTCACAACCCAGTGTGGACGATGTTCCTCTTGTCCCCATTTCACAAATGAGGGAGGAAATGAAGGGCACAGAGCAGGGAAGGGCAAGGCTCAAGCCCACACAGCTGGGATTCCAACTCCAGAGACTCTTGTCTGAGTCACTATGCTGTGTGTTTATTACCACATATTTCTACACTGATACGGATTTCAGTTCATTATAACAACTGTTTCCAGAGTGCTCCTTAGGGAGGGAGGTTTCTGTGGGGAACACACGTGGGAAAGGGGTTGGGATAGAAGGTGAGCCTCCTCAGCGCCCAGGTGGGCTGGAACCTAGGCCTCCTGGTGGCAGGCACTGCCCTGCGTGGGAAGATGAGATCAGATTGGAGAACAGGGAGGAGGCTCAAGGAGTGGAGGGGGGCAGTGACTGAGGAGGTGGGCAAGTCCATTGAGCACACTGCTCAGGGTGGGGAGACTTGTCTGTGGTGGGAGCAGGAGAAGCAGCTGAGCTTTTTTATTTTCTTTGAATTTACGTCCAATCTCAAAATATTTATTAAAGTTGTAGCAATTGTGCATTTGGGCTTCAGGGAATGGTAATATTCTTTAACACATTTATTTTTATTTTTTTCAATTACAGTTGACGTTCAATATTATTTTGTATTAGTTTCAGGCAGTGTAGTGGTTCGATAATCATATACTTTACAAAGTGTTTCCCCTGTTATTTCCAGTGCTCAGCTGGACCGTACGTAGTTATTACAATATTATTGACTCTATTCCCTAGGCTGTACTTTATGGCCCCGTGACTATTCTGTGACTACCAATTTGTACTTTCCAATCCCTTCGCCTTTTTCACTCAGCTCCCAATCTCCTTCCCTCTGGCAACCGTCAGTCTGTTTTCTGTATCTTTTTATTTTTATTTTTTATTGATTTCACAGAGGAAGGGAGAGGGAGAGAGAGATAGAAACATCAATGGTGAGAGAGAATCATTGATCGGCTGCCTCCTGCATGCCCCCTACTGGGGATTGAGCCTGCAACCCGGGCATGTATCTCGACCGTATCTCGACCGGGAAATGAACCATGACCTCCTGGTGCATAGGTTGATGCTCAACCACTGAGCCAGGCTGTTCTAACTTGAGTCAAGAAGCAGCTGGACTTGATTGTGGCTGTGTTGGGGGATGATGGCCATGGGGACTCTAGTACCCCAAAGGCTGTAAGTTCTGGAGAAGATGAGTGCACCACAGATTAGCAGAAATTCTGAGGCAGGCCAAAGAATTTTCCTTGAATCCTGAGGGTTCAGGAAGTCTTCAGCTGACATCTGGGTATGGCTGTTATCACCAATGGCATGAACATTCCTGTCTCTCTCCCTAGAACACCTGCTCCAGGAAGGCGGGCTGGCACTGCTCATTCATCCTGGCTCCCAAGGCCAGCTCAGTGCTTGGCACTCAGCGGGCCTTTGGCACATGCGCCTTGAGTGAATGAATGAAAAGGCTTTGAACTCCGGATCACCAGTGCCTGCTCAAATGTATGCCAACTCAGCCATTCTTCATATCTCATCACAACCAAGTGCTGTGGACATCTCGGCTTTTTAGCATCTGCTTCCTGTTCCTTTCCTGCTCGATGCTGCCCTGACTGCTGCGGACCCACACCCACCTCTGCCTTCTGGCTGTCTCTGAGCACAGTGTTCTCTGGGTGCCACCTTCTCCTCTGACCGTGGGCTGACATCCGAGCATGGTCCTTACCTGGGGATGACTTTCCCCTTCGGTGGACACTTGGCAGTGTCCAGACAGATATTTGTCACAACTGGGGAGGTTGCTACTGGTACCTGGGGGGTTAAGACCAGGGGTGCTTTTAAACCTCCTCCAATGCAGAGAACAGTCCCCCTGACTTGGTCAGCTGCCAGAACAAAACACGTAGACTGAGTGCTTAAGCAACAGACATTTCTTTCTCACAGTCTGGAGTCTGGGAGGCCCCAAACAAAACTCAGTCAGATTCGGTTCTCAGGAAGGCCTTCTTCCTCGGTCTGGACACCTCTCTGTTGCTCCTGTGCTTCGTAGGTGTGTGAGTGTGGAGAGAGGAAAAACCTTTCTCTCTTTCTCTTCTTATAAGGCCACGAATCCTAATCTAAACCCAATGGCCTCCCAAAGCCCCCACTTCCCAACACCATCATGTTGGATGTTACGGCTTAAACATAAGGCTTTTGGGGAGACACACCATTCAGTCCATAACACTCCCACAGCAAAGAGTTCTCTGGTCTGAACTATTGCTGGTGCCGAGGCTGAGAGACTGCATTAGCGTGTGTGGTTAAGAGTGTGCTTACCGCAATGTGAGAGAACTGGCTGAAGACCAGACTCTGCCACTTTAAGACAGAGACAAACATTGTCTCTATTGTCAGGGTCATCAAGAGGATCACACCGGGTCTGACCAACAACTGGCTGCTGCCCCGTCCTCCCCAGTTTCCAGGCCAACACACTCACTCAATACAGATCACAAGGCCAGAACCCGCCTTGGCCCAGGCACACCCCTCAGTGGGTTCAGATGTCTCAGGGCCCTGCTGTTGCTCCTTCAGAGGCCAAACCTGGGGACACCAGTGCCTTGTCCCGAGGACCATGACATGCCTCAGCCCTTCCGCGTACCGGAGTCTGGAGCACCTCTGGGGGAAACAACAAATTGCTTTGCTTTGTCTTACATCTTGGGGAGTCAGTTTGGGGGCAAATCCTAACTGTGGATGCAAATGATCACCTGCAACGGGCAAATGAGATTTATAGAAAAATCAGACTTTACCAAAGGAATCACTTTTTGGGTGGGGCTGGGGAACAGGTGGTGCTTGCTGTTCTGGGAGCGGAAGCTCAGGTCCACAGAATTTATGCTGCAAAATGTTATAAGGCATCGATGGGATATGAGCAGGAAGTGACGCCAGAGACCACCTTGTCAGCCCCCTCATTTTACATGGAGAAATTAAGGCCCAGAAGAGAAGAGAAATTTCCCCAGGGTCACACTCTCGTTACTGAAGGAGGCAAAACCAGTCCCGAGGGCTCCTGACCCCCTGTCTAGGCTGGTTCCACCCTGAGTTGCCACCTTTTGCTAAAGAGAGTCCTAGGGTCAGGTTAGAGGTCGAAGAGTAGGCAATCCCTCCCTCTGAGTTTTAAGTTCAACCTTCACACTAACTGAGAACTTGGTTTTCAGAATCGTCTCCTGCAACAGAGCTTTGATGGCGTTTCGCTTTCCTTCTTTGGGCCTGGAGGCAATATTGAGGCAATTCCCTCTGTGGGTGCCTTGCTCTGTAGTAAACACATGTCTGCCATATACACACAGGCACACACATTTGTCATTCCTCCCCAGAATGACTTAATGATTTCCATGTAACCAATATGCCGCAGCTGTTGGCTTCCTTCAGGCGGAAGCACTCAGAAAACCATCGGTTATCAAGTTGCCTCCACCACTGCGTTTTCCCAGCCGGATACACCCCCTCCTCCTTTTTGTTAAAAAAAAAAAAAAGGTAATTCCTGGCCAGTGTGGCTCAGCTGGTTGGAGCGTCCTCCTGTCCACCAGAAGGTGCAGGTTTGGTTCTGGGTCAGGCGCATGCCCAGGTTGTGGGTTTGATCCCTGGTCGGGGCATGTACGGGAGGCAACTGATCAATGTTTCTCTCTCTCCTCTGTATTTCTCTCTCTCCTTTCCTCTCTCTAAAATCAATAGGAAAAGAAAGGTAAGAGAACAAGTTAAAAAAAAAACACATTGTGACCCTCTATCCAATCAAATCCAGAGTTGGTGTCGCCGGCAGGGGCTCTGCAGGGACCAGGCTGGCCCTGCATCTCTGCAGGCGCTTCCGATAGGAGACCATCCGTTTGCTCACGTGTGGCAGACAGCTTCCCATCCGAGACACCAGGACACACGGGAGCTGAGAGGCTGGAGGTCGGGAGGGGGATGCGCTTTGGAGAAGACAATGTGTTGGGATGAGGGGAAGCACGCTCTGGCTCTGCTACGTACTAGCTTTGTGACCCTGAGAGAACAGTTCAACATCTCGGAGCCTCGATTTTGAAACCTGGGAATAGAATCTGTGCTCATGGGTGACTGAGGTTAGAATGCTTGCTCAACAAAGGCTTCCTTTACCCTCCGTTTCCTTTCCCATCCTGTGGTCTCTGGCCCATGGAATGTAAGAGGTAGGTATGTCTGGTGACTTAGTGACACAGAACCTTCTGCACCTGGCCTTGATGGTCACTTCTTTCAGAGACTGCCCACCTGGACCAGGTACAGAAGACCTTTCAGTCCTGGCTTTAATGCCAAGTCCTGGGACCCACACTGGGTGTCTCCTGCTAGGCTCATGCCTGAAGGAGAAGATTGATCACAGCAACCAGGTAAGTCAGCCAGGAGTGGCTGGGACCTGCCAGGTTCACCTGTGAGCTGAGTGCCAGCTCAGGGGCCCTATTGAGAAAGCTAGTGAGCAGTGGGCTTCTGCTCCATTTTTGTTTGAGTTTCTGGGAGGAGACCCCTTGCAGGGGCCCTCTCCATGCTCTGTGTCAGTCCAGGCCAGGGGGAGCCTGAGTGTGCCCTCTGAGCACCCTCCATTCTCCTGTGCCATGGGGAGGAACCAGGGCTTCCATGTATACTTAAGGGGGATTTAGAAGTTAGTGGAGACTCAGGGTGGGGTTCTTGCAGAGGGAGGTTGCTGCCACCGGGGCCAAGTGACTCTTCAGCCAGGGGCCTCTCATATTCAGACTGCCCAGGCTGGACACTGGTCTTGCCCAGGTAAGAGCCCAGGCAGATCTCAGGGGAGTGAGCAGCACCAGTGAGAGCCTAGTGGGGCTTGGTCAGAGAGGGCCTTGCCTGTGCTCAGAGGACAGATGGCCAGGACAAGATCGGGCTGAACAAGGCTCAACACGTGCCAGGCAGACACGGCCAAGTTCAGATCCACATCTCTTAGTGGGGACCAGCCAAGGAAACTGTGAGATCAGGAGCCCTCCACCCTCTCTCCCTTGCCACCTTCAATGCTCCAAAGACATAGTTGGCATCCATATACCCAGATGCTTGGGCAGAGAAGGGGGGAGGGTGGACATTGGAAAGACCAGGCATTTACCTATACGATCAAGTCATCTCAAAGGGAGACCCTCCCCAGCTCTCTGGGGAGTTACACCTGGACAGACTCAGTCCCTGGACTGGAAGGAGACGGAGAACCACCGGAGGCTGAGGTCTCACGAACCGACAAGTGTTAAGTTTCTCCACCATCTGTGCGGCAAGGATGCTTACGGAATTCTAGAAAATGAAGAACTGACATTTCCTTTGCACATCTGAGTGGAAATATAAGCCTGTCACCCTGATGCATAATGGTTGTAACAGGTGCACAATAAATCCTTGTGAATGAGGGGAGGCAAGCACGGATATGGGAGAGGAGGCAGGATGGGTTGCAAGATTTAGCTCCTCCCGAAGACTCCGTTATACTTTCCTCAGGGCCTCAGGAGCGAACAAGCCAAGTAAATGCAACCAGAATACAAGCGATTGGTATTAGAAAACAGCATTCCCTAGAGCAGGGGTCCTCAAACTTTTTAAACAGGGGGCCAGTTCACTGTCCCTCAGACTGTTGGAGGGCCGGACTATAGTTAAAAAACAACAACAACTATGAACAAATTCTATGCACACTGCACATATCTTATTTTAAGCAGGACAGGCAGCGGCGGCAAAAACACCCGGCATGTGGCCCGTGGGCCGTAGTTTGAGGATGCCTGCACTAGAGTTTTAGCCAATACATAACGTTAGGAGACTAATCGTGACATCAAATAAAGATTAAGCTGCTGATGCAGTAACAGATGGGTACTATGTTGGGGACAGTTTCTGACAACTCCCTCTTATGGTTTCTAATCCTTAAGTTCATCACTAAATTTTAGAGTCCACTGATAGTCTGCTGTGAACCCAAGCAACACGGCCCCGTGAGTCTCCTCAGAATGTAGCCCCATGCCCTTGCCAGGCTAAGGTGGACACTGGAAAGGAGCATGTGTATGAAGACGAGGGGCTTCTTGCAGGGGCTTTTATAAAAGACAACAAAGGGGACATTGAGCTGGGCCCTGAAGCATGAGCTGTTGTCAGGGAGAAGGTAGGGAAGGGAGTTCTAGGGAACAGCATGTGCAAAGGGATGAAAGCATGAGGAAGCAACACTTGCAATGTACAGGATGGCAGACTAACTAAGGGTGCTGGGAATACACAATGAGTGCTCACAATGAATAAGTTGCTGAATTTCCCACAATGCCTCGTAGAGGGTAAGTACTTCAGACAGTGCTTGGTAAGTGTATGAAGGAAGGCTTGTTAAAGGGTCCGAGAGGGATTCAAGGACATTAAAGCAAGCTGCAGAGGAGGAGGGAGGAACAAGAGTGGGTGGGAGCCAGGAAATCATTAAGTCTATTCTCTGCATTTTTATGGTAAACAAAGTCCAACCTGGGCAGGAGGAGAGCCTGGGGGTAGAGGCCAGCAGTCAGGGAGGCCCGCAGATCCCAGGAGCAAGCAGAGGCAGGCGGTGGGTGAGGAGCAGTTGGGGCTCCCAGTAGGGGCTCCCTGGGTGGACTGGCAGTGCACCTTGGGCGCCTGTGCTAACAGCCAGCACATGGCTGACTGCCCTGGCTCCCAGCAGGTGGGTGAGAAGCAGGCCGAAGCACCTGGGAGTCAAGCTGGGTGATTAGGGCTGCAGAGCTGGCCTACTATACAACAGGGAGGGGACTCCTGCAGGAGACTGGGCCTCAGGTCACTCGGTACAGTGAGGGACAGGCTGGCCATGCCCTGGCAAGGTCAGAAACCGACATCCTTCCATAATTACAAGCACACACATCTCTCATGCTTGTCAAGGGCTTCGTAATGTGCACAACCTACAGGACTATGAGTCTGCTCATCTGACTCATAGGCATCATGATGGACAGATGCCATTCATAGCCCCCATGTGATGAACGGGAGGTTCAGGGGGTCCATGGGACTTCGGATGTGCATGGCATATGCGTATGTACAAAGATGAGGGCACAAGTCACTTCCTCTGCAGCTCCAAAGGGGGCACTGAGCTGGATTTTAAAAACTGAGCAGGTGTCCATCTGAGAAGGGAAATTCTCAGGTTACCGGGAACAGCATGTGTAAAGGGATGGGAGTGTGAGGAAGCACCATGTGCTTAGCAATAGTAACAACAACTATCGCTAACATACGCTGACTCCTGCTCAGAGACGAGAGCTCCCTGTGGCCCTGTGACATGACTGTGGCTTCTCCTGCATCCCATTGTGTGTGTCCGGTGACTGCATTTCAGCTCTTTCCGGTCCCTCGGATTGCCACCCATTCCACACACTGGCCAGGGCTCCTGATTTCCCGAGAGCACAGGCCAGTGTCGAGCCCTTGAGGAGGCACTTGAGCTGAAAGCTCCTCTAGCAGGTACAGCTCTCGACAAGCGCCTGCTCTAGACACACGTGCTGCCTTGCTTTGTTCCTCATATGAACATGGCTGACCCTGCCAGGCAGCCACCGTGGCTCGTCAGTGACATGTCACTGTCCCAGCTCTGAGACTAGCTGTGTGACCTGGGGCAAGTCGCTGTACCTTTCTGGGATGCACTTAAGGAAAAGGAGGTCCTGCCAGGGGTCCTCAAACTTTTTAAACAGGGGGTCAGTTCACTGTCCCTCAGACCATTGGAGGGCTGGACTATAGTTAAAAAAAAACAAACTATGAACAAATTCCTATGCACACTGCACATATCTTATTTTGAAGTGAAAAAACAAGGCGGCAAAAACACCCGGCGGGCCGGATAAATGTCCTCGGCAGGCCGCATGTGGCCCGCGGGCCGTAGTTTGAGGACCCCTGACAGCTAGACCATTCAGGCAATATATCCTCTTCTAGCAAGAAATACTTGCTGCTTCTAGCACTTTACTTGCAAGTGTCTCATTTCATTCCTTTGTTCAACATATGATTTGAAGGGCCAGGGACACAGTGGTGAGAGACAGAGAGAGACTCTTTTACACTAATAATCCCATGCAGCTCCTATGTGCAGAGCAGCTATTCCCTTCTTGATGGTCTGGTAGAGGCTAGGGGAGACAGAGAAGACAGATGTAGTGCCTGCCATAAAGAAGCTTTTTATTCCAACCCACCTCTTCCAGGGAAGGCTCCAGCCAGCTGCAGGTGGACAGGGGGACTTCATAAAAGGTCCTCCTTTCACCTTCAATCAGGTGAGTAGCCATGCCTTATCCCATTTCTCCTGGGTACTGCTTCCAGGTCAACCCATCTCTGAGGAGTGCCCCATGAGCAGTAGGGTGGTGAACCGGACATGGTTCAGCATGCCCACAAGGTGGTGGCATTCTAGCATATTCCCCAAAGCTGGGGCCACTGGGAAACAGTGCCCTCTGTTGGTCCGGAGGGGGAGAAACCACTTCATCTCTAAGGGCTGAGAGTAGGTCTCATCGCGTGTTCAGTGCTGGGGTGGTAAGTGGACGGAGGAGAATCCCACAAACCTTTCTGGGTGCCTTCCCTGAAGTCTCCTGTCCCCAGGTCTATGTGGGATGATTTTTGCCAGACCCCTCCCCTAGAACACTTGCCACATTGATGTGTCTGTAGCTGGGGCCACGTTCATTCCCTCATTGAATCCCTGGTGCCGCCACAGAACCTGGCCCAGGGTGAGGATTGAAGCGCTCTGTCAATTGAATGAACCTATGCTAAGCAAGACTCTCATTACCATGCCACCACCCTGGCGAGGAGGTCTCAGGCCATTGACAATCTCGTGCTCAAAGATGGAAATTGCAAGATGGGAGACAGAGAGCTGCAGCTCAAGACTCCCTCTTGGGAGTCACTGCAGGAACGACCAACACCGACTTGACATCTGCCTCTGCCCCAAAGATGCCAGCCTTGTCCACATCAAGCAGAGAATTAAGGTGAGAAAGGTGGAAAATCCGGTTCTGGAAAAAACTGGTGCCTGTTGGGGAAAAGCCTCTGATCTGGGTTTTTGCTTCCCTTCCCTCTCTAACCACGAAGGGAGGTATGGGTTTTAGCCTTGGAAAGGGGTCTGCCAGCTGGAACAAGCAGGTTCAACCTGCTTCCTTGCCACCTCCCATTCAGGTCCCTCCGCCCTGCCACCTGGCGCCTCCCCCTCTGCTGCTGGAACCTGGCAGAGAAGAGAGCCACTGGAGGCTCACCAAGGGCCCAACCTCCTGGCATTGCAGCCCAGGGAACAAGTGGAGAGCCCCTCTTGGAGGAAGTGATTCAGAAACCGCCATGGCCTGGCGGCCTGCTGTGACTCACAGCACATCAATGGGGGAATTGTCTGTGGAGGCTGAGAATACCAAAGCCCCTTTCTTTCCTTCCTTTCTCTTTTTTCTTTCTTTCTTTTTTTGCCCTCTCCTTGGCAGCATTGCGCAACATCAGGGCTGCCTGGAAACATGTGTTTCTCATCATTGGCTCCAGCCGCCGCCTTGAGGACTGGGGAGAAAACAAGACCCAAGACAGAGAGGGAACAGGCCACGAGGGGAACGAGGGGAACGAGGGGAACGGCGGTGGTTAAAGCGGGCTCCCTCCTTCACTGTGCCCAAGTCCCAGTCACCTTCCCCGGCAACACTAACATCCCCAAAGAACATCTGAAACGGCGGACCACAGAATTGTGGATCTGGGAGAAAACTTAGAGTATGTCTCTTCCAATATCTTCATTTACAGAAGAGGAAACTGAGGCACAAGAAGGGAATCGAGTGGTTTGCAAATATCCCGCAGTGGAGGTACAGCTTGAGTCTTGGTATAGCCACTACATTTTCCTGTACCCCAGGACATGTAGTTTTTTTTTTTGTTTTTTTTGTTTTGTTTTTTTTTAGGATATGTAGTTTGATAAAGGATGATTTTTTTTTTCATGTGAGGAGGAAGGCTGGTTCTGCAAGGCCATTAAACCAAACAAAGCCCTGTCCCCTGGTAGGTGGGGCGAGGGAGCCTTGTTTTTGAGCCCTGTATCTGGGGGAAGGGTGGATGAGGGGAGTTCTCCCTTCAGGGCCTTGGGGGGAGGGAGTGTATTTGCAAATCAATGAACTCGAGGGGCACCTATAAAGCAAGGTTCTCGAGTGCTAC
>PVJC01024231.1:0-25715 GCA_004026665.1 Murina feae
GGGAATTGGGAGGAGGGGAGCTATGGGGGAAAAAAGAGGAACAACTGTAACAATCTGAACAATAAAAATAAATTAAAAAAAAAAAAAAAGTTAAAACACAGGCATTTGTTTCTGCCAGGCCTGTCTCCTTTTGTGGCTTGTAAGCTAGTTAAGAAAAAGAAGGGCGGAAAATCCCCATAACTTCCTTAAGTGCTTAATAAGCAAATGGACAAAGAACATGGAACTATTTCTTGCAATGAACATGAAAACTTCACAGATACGCACTGTTTTATCTTAGGGTATTTTCTCTTATATTTTAAGTATGTAAAACAGATCAGATTTTTTTAAATGAAGAACAATGGAAGAAAAAAGCATTGCAAGAGATTTCTGCCATAAGTCTCAAGAAAGAGTCAAAATGACTTAAGTTTAGTAAAGAAAGATTAATCCAATTAGCCTCTTTACCAATGATTTCTAAGTGTCTTTTTTTTCCTTTAAAGAAAATCAAGTCAAGATTGATAGTGGGGCACCTTGTATCACTAAGAAGTCTATTTTTGAAACAAATGTCAGTAGGACACAATGTGCCACATTGTGTAAACTATGGACTTTAAACTGTCCACCTGCTTTTAGCAGTTTTGATTTTGAACTATATGTCTATAACATTTCCACATGGTAATTGTCTGCAGCTCAAATGACTTACAGAACCACAAGATTTTATGGCTCCCAAATAGCATGTGTTTTAAAAGTATGTTTGAAAATATTTTGTTGCTGGCATTGTTCTCAGGCATCCTTTAGCCTACCTTTTCATTCACTTTACAGATAAATATGAGAACTAGCTAGGACTGGACATTAGCACTTCCTGTTGAGTAAACCAGGAAACTATGGCCTGATATAGGAGAGGAATGATAGGAAAAGTGTCAGGGATTGTGATAAGGAAAAAAAAAGCACACACCTTGTCAGAACCTGGATTCCATAATTCCAGTTTCATGACTCCTAGTCCAGTTTACTAAGCTTATGAAACTATGGGAAGATTGGTGTTATATCAGATATATCTCCACCTGCCTTCAAGGGATTTACAATCTAGTTGGATGATAAGATTTTTCCTTCCAAGATCTCATGCTACTTATCTGTGGCCTCCAAGACAATATACATCTTTAGTTATCACTGAAATATTTGAAAACACAATGAAGATAGCTGAGAGTTTTCTGCCTTTTGAGAACAGATATCACCTAACACAAAAAGAGAGTTGGAAAAAGGGCTGGAAGAAAATTGAGGTCTAATTTGCAAAAGGACGCCTCCCAGTGGACAGCTGCCATGTTCCTTGTGTTTCTAGAACTTAGAACTAAGGATAAAGGCAGGGGGTAGGGTGGCAGTTAGCTGCCTTGATAAAAGACACACAAACTACTGCCCAATTGGTACCTCTGGCTTAAAATACAGCAGAGCGCTTGGGGATGAAAATGGGATTGGGAACAGTTGATTCCAGGTCACATCCCTTGGGCATCCTCAGACTCTTTCACACTCCCAGGGCAAATGGTAATTTTATAGATATTATTCACACTGACATTTCTCTACCTAGAAGAAATTATCTCTTAAGTTGTCACTATCCTAAGATAGATTCATTTTCCATTAAGAAAGACAGAAAGTCGATCTGTCCTTCCAGCTAAAAGGCAGAGAAGCAAAGGTGCAGTAACAGATGCCAAATCTTCTCCTTTATTCTTCAGGTGATTACACTAGGCTTTGGCAGAAGGGCTGATGGTTTGATAAAAGTGCCCCTTTCTTTCAAATGATGCATATGAACTCCAGGAAGGAGCATTAATGTCACATGGAAGTCTGCCACTCTGAGCAGAGAGAGTGGGGAAATATTTCCAACCAAATTTAATCTCACAAGGCCTTGTCTCTGATCCAATGACACTCCCTAACCAATAGATTCAGACTGGAACATCTGTTCTGAATAAAGAAATGAGGAGATCCCGTTGTGACACTGCTTGTTATTGTACAGATTTAAATAGACCACATTCCTTTCTCCAGATCTTAACAATTGCTGACAGTAAAATCCCATACAGTACAGCCAATACAGCAATTTACATCCTGTCCTCAACATGCAGCAATTATATTCTTATTGTCTAGCTTGATTCTGCACCACTCCTTCTCCAACACGCTTAAAATTTCCAAAGGAAATATCTGCCGAAGGCCATTAGAACCTCCTGGTTGATATAGGGATAAGACAGATCATGTCTACTTCTTCTCTCTGATAACATATATCTTCTTATGGTTTACACCCCAGTACATTATCCACCTCCTTTCTGCCATCCTCTTTGCTTTCAGAAAGTGCTTTAAAATGGTGGCTGACAAGCTCCTGCTCATGTATAGTCTCCAGGTGGGTTCCAACAGTTGTATCAGACAATCAGGGGAAACTACTTTTACGCTATAAAGTAAGCCTTCTGGATCAAAAAAAAAACACAAAACAGTTAATGACAATAAAACTGCCATTTCTGTCTCAAACCTGTCAGACTCTTAAGTACATCATCCCTACATGTATGAATTTGTTGGGTTTCAAGTTTTATGAAATTTACAACTTTGGCAACCCACCTATGAAAAGGATTATAAACTCCCTCAAGCTAAACCCCCTCCAATAATGCAGTTGCTTCTGTTTTGCCACTGGTACATGGGAAAATCAAACCTAATTTGGCAATTTTACTGAGCCCACACAGCCACTCTTAAGCCGCTTGATTAAAATCCTTTAAGTAGTCAAGATGTAAGCAAAAGAATTAGCAAACTCTTACCCTGAGCTTTTTTCATTTGCTGGGTTTTGTCCACCACCTGGAATACCCTCATACCTCCTACTTACCCACCTACATTTCTGAAAATTGCCTGCCTATTGCTAGCACAGGCAGAGCCTTGAGGACAAAAGACAACTGGCCTGGTTCCATATACCACAAGAAAAGCACTTCACTACTGAGTCAGAAGTTCACCTACTTACTTGCTAGCCCAATAGATAATTACACTCTCTCCCAGCCATAACTGACTTTCTTAAGGAGCAGAGACCAGGAAAGGAATTTGGGGAATTGCTTTTTTCACTTTTTCATCAAAGTTGGCCTCCTAAACTTTAACTTGCCTTGACAGTGACCTTCCCCCTCATCTGCATGCTATGGCAGTCCCAGGAGAGTTAAATTGGTATTTTCTGACACTAGTTAGTTATCTGCTCTCGCCATTGCCTTAATAATTATGTGGATTTCTCCACAGGTATTATGCCAAGCAGATCCTGAGCTCTGAAATAATCAACTGGCAGAACTTCCTTTTCATGTGAAGGAGGAGATAATGGTGGCAGAGGGCAAGGGCTTCTCCAAGGCTAGCTATGAGCTGATATGACAGTTCTGCTACTTTTGTCTCACTAAGCATACAAGAGGTGGAAGGGGTTGCCAAGTCCCCTACAGAGCTGGATGTCCTTGAGGCTTGATCAGTAACTTCTTCCCCTTCTATTTGTTTAGCCTTCTTCTGCCTGCTTTTTGCTTTTCCTTTGTTTGTTTGTTTTTTGTTTGTAATTGTATTTTTATTTTTCGATTACAGTTGACATAAAATATTATATTAGTTTCAAGTGTACAATGTAGTGATTAGACATTTATATAACTTATGAATTGATCACCCAATAAATCTGGTACCCAACCAACATGTTATAGGTCATTTTTAAGGTTTAGCATGAAAGTTCAAAATTTGGAGCCAGGTCCACATCAGTGAGGTTTAATTGAGCACAGATTTAATGCTGTTTTTTATTGAGGGAGTACCATCCAAAAAAGAAACTCTACCATCTTTGAAAAAGCTCCTTAGAAAGAAACAATTCAGAAAAGGTAGAAAAGTTAGGCTGAGGGAAAAGGCAAGTGCTTGAGGGAAGCCGGTTTTTCCTGTTGTCTTATGTCAAAAGTGCTTCAAACTAGGAATGGCTTCCTTTGGTAATTTGTTCTTCTGTTACATGTTCCTGGGAACAGATGAGAAGTCTCACTTTGTCTATCTGGCCACCTCTTGTTAGCATTTAACTGTGCTTATCATCTGGTGGGTGTTTCAGTTACTGAGTTAATTTTTCTTTCTCTTAAAATGTATCAAGATTCTCAAACTCCTATCTTTATCTGTTTAAAAAAGAGCCTAATTCCCCTAAATTCAGTCCAAAGTTATTTTATCACACAAATGTCCCTTATTTCTTCCCTTCAACACAAATAAGTGTCAATTTCTCTTAGAACTATCAATTATTTAGATTTGCAAGATCAAAAACTAGTTAAATTAAGTAACTAAATTCAAATGAGATCTAATGGGAAATGAAACTAGCAGGGTATTTTCATATTCTAAGCAGGAGGCAGAAATATGTTGGCAAAGACAGAAGGTGGCTTTCTCTGTGTATTATCTTGGCATGACAAGGCTCTTTCCAGCTGATTCAGACTACCTTTTCCAAAAAACCCCACTAGTTTTCTGGCCAATTTCATTCTTCTTAGTAGCTTTTGTTTCTATAACAAGGTCTGGCCCCAGGCAAAGGGTAAAATAGATAAAATTTGTCTTTGGCTCCCTTCCAGTTAGAAATGTAGACCTAGTGATTCAGGAAATAAGCTGCAATGAGAGGAGAGTTGAAGCCGAAGCCATAGATAATAACACTGAGAGAAGTAAGTGAAGGACAAAACCTTAAAGGGGTCTTGCTTATTCCTTAAATCTTCATCACTTATCTCCTAAGCCAGACCCTGTGAGTAGAATCTGGAGGTGCAATGGTACACATCCTTTGAAAGAGCAGAACTAAGAAGAAAAAACAGAGAAGGACTGTTCAGAGAGGTAGGAGGAGAAGCCGCTGTCTTCAGGATCAAAGAGGCACTGGAAGAGTAAACACAGACATACCACTTTTTATTGTGCTCCGCTTTATTGCACTTCACAGATGTTGTATTTTTTTACAAATTGAAGGCAAGACCCACCCCAACCAGCAAAAATACAATGACTCCCTTTATTGTGATACTTACTTTAGTAGCATGGTCTGGGACTGAACCTATGATATCTCCAAAGTATGCCTATATAGTGCAAAAGGCCAGTGGTGTCACATGAGCTGTTGATGTCTGCAGGAAGGTCTTTGCATTTGGTAACCAAGTATATAGTACAAGAAGCAATTTCAGTAAATGGAGGGAATTAAAGTCTGATCACAGGTGTATAAGGGCAAAGTGATTTTAAAATCAAGAGATAGTAAAGGTATATTTTTCAAGAAGATTGGTGATGATGGAGAGAGATGTATTATTAAGAGGATATCAGGATCAAAAGAGATGGGAGGGATGGTTTTTGTTTCATTTTTGTTTATCAGTAAACAGAATCACCTGAGTACA
Organism: Murina feae; assembly: GCA_004026665.1. NCBI lineage: Eukaryota > Metazoa > Chordata > Mammalia > Chiroptera > Vespertilionidae > Murina > Murina feae. The sequence goes on from PVJC01024231.1 coordinate 5,322, forward strand.
ATTTTAAGTGAACAGATCAATAGATGGTTTTGAAATTACAGCAAGCATTAGAGTCACCAAAGGGCTAGCTAAGCTCCACCCCTAGAATTTTAAATTCCAAACATTTGGGGTGGTGCCTAAGAAATTGCATTTCTAACAAATTCCCAGGTGAGTCTGATGCCACTAGTGCAGGGAACCAAACATTTAGAAGCACTGGAATAGATCAAAAAGGAAAAATAAGTAAAGGAGAATAAATGGCGCTGAGTTTTAAGACAAGACAAAATATGGCATGTAAGGAATAAGTAGACTAAATCTTAGGAAAAAGTACATTTTCTATCAGATGGGAATGATTTAAGGGATGGATGAAGATACAGCAATATGTTGAGAAAGAGAAGAAGAGTGATATGCACATTAACCCAACAAAGATGGTGGAGGCCAGGCTGATTCAGGTGATAAAGTGCATATCAGATGGCTTCCATCTTCTCAGTAAAGAAAGAGGCAAGATTATGCAGGGAGGGTAGGACTGGTAAGAATTAGGAACTGGGGAAAGTTTAGAATAAGCTCTATTTACAGATTTAGAAGAGAATCAACTTAGTGTGATAGATGATGGCATTAATGTTAGAAATGGTGAGTTTGAGATAGTAGTGAGCCATCAAGGTAGATTTGCTCAGCAGGCTATTGGCTTCAATAAAAGCTTACTTTCTGCAGCTTCCGCTATAGGATATGCTCCATGAGGGTAAGGTTTTTAGTCTGTTTTGTCTACTTTATCCCTAGCACCAAGAATAGTGCTCGGCACAGAATAGACACTCAAACATGCATTGGAATGAACCTGAGAGAGGTTGGTTATTGTACATGAAAGTAGTATGTAGTAGAAACCTTCAGGTATCTATGCAGTTAGAACATTATGGTGGTTAAGAGAATGAATTCTAAAATCTGAAGACCAGGGATCTAATCCCAGTCTCATAGTGCCTCAGTTTCTTCCCCTCAAACATGGGGAATGATCATGTATAGACTGCGAGGTTGCTGTGGGAATTAAATTATATATCTATATATCTATATATCTCTATATCTATATATCTAATCTAGGTATATAGATATATAGATATATAATTTACTAGAGGCCCAGTGCACAAAAATTTGTGCATTGGAGGGGGAGTCCCTCAGCCCAGCCTGTGCCCTCTCGCAGTCTGGGACCCCTCAGAGGGATGTCCACCTTCTGGCTTAGGCCCGATCCTGTCCGTGATCACAGGCATGGGGGAGAAGCCGCCTGTCCGTGATCACAGACAGGTGCCTTTTCCCCGGCGCCTGCAATCAGGGACAGGCAGCCTGGCCTCCACCATCTTTGTTGGGTTAATGTGCATATCACTCTGGATTAACTGGTGGGCGTGGCCAGTGGGTGTGGCTTAGCATAGCAGAGTGAGGGCTAATTTGCATGTTTGTCTATTATTATATAGGATATTTATACATATATGGTACCTAACACAGTGCTTCACACAGATTAAGCACTGAATAAATGTTAGTTGGCTCTTTATTATCTACACTAGAGGCCTGGTGCACAAAAATTTCTGCACTTGGGGGTGTCCCTCAGCCTGGCCTGTGCCCTCTCACAGTCTGGGAACCCTCGGGGGATGTCCACCTGCTGGCTTAGACCCACTTCCCAGGGCAATAGGGCATAAGCTGGCAGTCAGACATTCCTCTGGGGAGCCCTCAAGGGATGTCCACTTGCCAGCGGGGAGCAGGCCTAAGCTGCAGTTGGACATCCTTACCACTGCTAAGGAAGCAGGAGAGGCTCCCACCACCACCACTGTACTGGCAGCTGTCGGCATGGCTTGTGGCTGAGCAGAGCTCCCCCTGTGGGAGTGCACTGACCACCAGGGGCAGCTCCTACATTGAGCATATGCCCCCTGGTGGTCATAGTGACCAGTCATTCCCAGGCGTTCTGCTGTTAGGGTCAATTTGCATATTATCCTTTTATTATATAGGATATAGGCCTGGTGCATAGGCGGGGCCTGGCTGGTTTGCCCTGAAGGGTGTCCTGGATCAGGGTGGGAGTCCCGCTGGGGTTTCTGGCCAGGCTGGGTGAGGGGTTGATGGCTGTTTGCAGGCTGGCCACAGCTCCTTCACAGTGGGGCTCCCTGCTGGGGTGCCTGGCCAGCCTGGTGAGGGGCTGATGGCTGATGGCTGTTTGCAGGCTGCCCACAGCCCTTTCAGGGTGGGGGTCCCTCCTGGGGTGCCTGTCCAGCCTGGGTGAGGGGTTGAGGGCCATTTTCAGGCTGGCCAAGCCCCCCCCCCAGCAGGGACCCTCCCCCATGAGGGTGTGGCCATCCTGGGTGATTGGCTGATGGCTATTTGCAGGCTGGCCAAGGCCCCCGGCGACCCAAGTTCCCAGCAAGGCTGGTGGAAGCAGGTATCTGGGGTTTATTTATCATCTATAATTGAAACTTTGTTTCCTTGAGCAGAGGCCACAGCCAGCCTAGGCAGGCAGCTTCCTCCATCGCCAGGGCAAAGAAGCTTCCTGTTTGCTCTAGCTCTGTGACTGCCAGCCACCATCTTGGTTGGGTTAATTTGCATATCATCACTCTGATTGGCTTGTGGGCGTGGCTTGGGATGTAGTGGAGTCACACAATTAGCATATTACTCTTTCATTAGATTAGATTACTCATGAAATTATTTAAGGAGTGTTTCTTAACCAGGTTGAGTCAACATATGTAATTCAAGGTAGTAAAACATCATTTCTTGGAAAACAAATTCCATTTCAGACTTCATCATTCTCCCCCTACCTCCCCACTGGTAGGGATATTGAGGCATAACTCTATTTAATATAGAATGGATGATCAACAAAATTGGTGTTTTCACTTCATATCTGATATACCATCCAAAAGCCTTTCCTTGGTCAGAAGCATTTTTCTAGGTATGCATTTTAAAGCCTGCCTCCAGACTAAAATCTACTACTATTGTAAAAAAATAATTGTGGATAACAAAAGAAGTGCAGAAAGTCCTAGTGCCTATTTTCATGGGATCAATATAAAAGCATTGCCTGCCTTTACCTGAGGTAATAGTGCACTACTAACACATTATTTTATTGATGTAATACATGTGAGTGCTACACTGATATTTATCATTATAAATAATGACTTACTATATTAGTATAGGGTAATATGTATTCTAGTAACTATTTTACCCTTGTTGTTACCCACACAGAATTATTTCATGTTTGCATATATCATATTTAATAATAAACAACTTATATTTTAGTCATTTATGGTTTCTTTACTTTAGGATCTGTTGCAATGGTATAGAAATAGAAAATTGAGTCTCTGCCTTCAAAGAACCTATCTATAGTAATAAAAACATAATATGCTAATTAGACTGGACAGCCAAACTACCTTCTGGAAGTCATTCCAGACGACCTTCTGGACAAAGCCATGGCAGTGGGGGCCAAGGCAGAGGCAGTTAGGGGTGATCGGGCAGTTAGAGATGATCAGGCAAGCAGGCCAGTGATTAGGAGCAATCAGGTAGGCAGGAAGGGGGGTTAGGAGTGATCAGGCAGGCAGATAGGCAAGCAGTTAGGAGCCAGAAGTCCCGGATTGCAAGAGGGATGTCCGACTGCCAGTTCAGGCCTGATCCCTGCAGTCAGACACCCCCCTGAGGGGTTCTGGATTGTGAGATATGCAGACCGGGCTGAGGGACCCTCCTCCCCCATGCACAAATTTCATGCACCAGGCCTCTAATGTTTTAGTAAACATACTCTTCAAAAATAATTCAAGGATAATAGCAAACATTCAAGTACCATAGTCCTGAGTATTGTAGTCCTATGTCATACCTCATTGTGTGTGGGGGGGGCACATATAACAAGTATGGACTATTATACTCATCCCACAAGAATTTCCAGTCAAATAAGCCAGTCAGCGAAAGATAAGTATCACATGATCTCACTTAAATGTGGAATCTAATGAACAAAATAAACTGATGAACAAAATAGATCTAGAGACATTGAAGCATGTAGTATTTTAGAGGGCAAGGGATGGTGGGAAAAGATTAACCAAAGAACTTATATGCATAACCCATAGACAGACAATGGTGCACTGAAGGCCTCAGAGGGGGTGGGAGCAGGGTGGAGAGAGTCTATGGGGAGGGAGGGGACATCTGTAATACTTTCAACAATAAAGATAAATTTAAAAAATAAAAAGAATTTCCAGTCAAGTGATGGAAATAAAACATAAGAGCATGGAAATTAAAATAAGAAAACAAGTGTTAAACAGTGATATGTCACAAGGGAATATAAGATGTGTTGCAAAGTAGCAAAAAAAAAATTAGTAAAAAAAATTGAGTCAATTACCCCAAGCCAATATGCCTCAGGACAAAAGGCCAGCCAGTGTCATTTTCTTAACTTAAAATCAAGATAAAAGTATTTTAGGACCCACGGACTGCTACTACTTTTCTAACCAAAGCACTTACAAATCAATTGCTTGTAGTAATATTTAAGACTCTATATTTACAGCAAACAGGTATATTAAAGTAGCAAATGTCTGGTGAAAACACTGTCTCTAAACTTGTTTAAATTTTTTTCTAGAGGGCTGATATAGCTGTTGCTCCACTCACTATAACGCTGGTCCGTGAAGAAGTCATCGATTTCTCAAAGCCATTTATGAGCCTGGGCATCTCCATCATGATAAAGAAGCCTCAGAAATCAAAACCAGGAGTATTCTCATTTCTGGATCCCTTGGCTTATGAAATCTGGATGTGCATTGTCTTCGCTTACATTGGTGTCAGTGTAGTTCTTTTCCTAGTCAGCAGATTCAGCCCTTATGAATGGCACTTGGAAGACAACAATGAAGAACCTCGTGACCCACAAAGCCCTCCTGATCCTCCAAATGAATTTGGGATATTCAACAGTCTTTGGTTTTCCTTGGGTGCCTTTATGCAGCAAGGATGTGATATTTCTCCAAGGTTAGTTTCCATGTCATACCCAATACCTCCTTGCATTTTATGGCAATGATCCATTCATGTACATCTCAAGTCCATATTTCTTTCATTGAACATCCATCCGATGACAAATTATCATCAAGTCCTTTTGTTTGCTTGTGTCCATGAAGTGAGTTTATTATTGGTGTTGCTTTGAATGTCTTTCATGCATTTCTATGATATAGTGTATTCATATACATTATAGCAAACATTTGAACTCTGGATAAAAGTAACATTGCCAACTCATATTAATTTTATTCAGATAAAGCTAATACTAAATCTTTGTTATAGCAATCAGAAATATTTTCCTCATTGAATTAAAATATTTTCTCATTTATACAGAGATTCGATCTAGCAAAAATTTGAAAGAAGCTAGAACTCTTCTTTAAAAGCCTCTTACCTTCCACTTTCAATGTCCTTAATTTTTACATTTTGTTCTCACCCTGCTTAGAACTATCCATTTTAGTATCTTGCCCAAGTTTTTCTTTATAACAAAAACTATATTTTTTTAAAAGAGGACATCTGTGTGACCTTGAATTGGACAAAGAGTTTATAGAACAACAAAAAAACACAATGCATTTTAAAAATTAATAAACTAGACTTCATCAAAATTCAGAATTTTACATTTCAAAAGACATTATTAAGAAAATGAAAAGACAAGCCAAGACTGGGAGAAAATATTAGCAAACTGCATATCTGATAAAGGACATATCCTGAATATATGAAGATATCTTGCTATTCAATAAAAAGAAAAACAATCTAATTTTAAAGTGGACAAAACATTTGAATAAACATTTTTTCCAAAGAAGATACACAAATGGTTAATAATTATATGTAAAGATGCTCAGCATCATTAGTCATTAGGAAAATGCAAATTAAAATCACAATGAGAATCCTCTAGAATTGTCATAATCAAAAAGACAAGAGATGGTGAAGGTATAGAATGACTGTAGCTCTCATCCATTTATAGTGTGAAATGCAAAGAGCTACAGCCAAATTACAAAATGGTTCAGCATTTTCTTGTAGTTTACATAGACTTAAACTATGACACATCAATTCCACTCCTATTTACCTAACAGAAAAGAAAATATATATCTACATAAAGACCTATACGCAGGTGTTCATAGAAACTTTATTCATAATAACCAAAAAGTGGAAACAACCCAAATGCCCATCAACAAATGAATGGATAATCAAAATGTGGCATATCCATACAATGGAGTATTATTCAGCAATTTTTAAAAAAACAGACTACTGACACATACTACAATGTGGATCAACTTTGAAAACATTATGCTAAATGAAAGAAGCCAGAGACAAAACACCATGTATTATATGAGGCCCATTTGTTGAATTCCATTTATATTGTAGTATTCCTTTTGTCCATAACAGGCAACTCTATAGAGGCATAAAGTACATTAGTGGTTACCAGGGGAATTGGAAGGAGCAGAGAGAGGCTAATCAGGACCAGGGTTAGAGTGAGGCAAGTGAGGCTGAACAAAGTTCAGGGGTCAGATTCAGTTTTTATTTAAAATGTTGGCTTTTGGTTTGTTATAGTTGTTTTGCATTAATTTTGGGTCTTTTAAAATATTGCATTAAAGTGCTATTTATCTTGATTAGTGAGATTTTTGAACCCCCTTAAATTTTGTGCAGGGGACAAATGCCCCATTGGCCTCGCCCTAGTCCCAGCCTTGTCAGGATTAATTACAAATGGGTCTAAGGGAACTTTGGGGAATAAATGTTCCAAAACAATTGTGGTGATGATTACACAATTCTAAATTTATTAAAATACTATTTTTACATTTATAGTGGTGAATTTTATGATATGCAAATGTTATGTCAGTAAAACTATTGAAAATATTGTGAATATCCTGTACTCACCCACTTAGTTTGTGTTAACTCGCCTAAACAAAAATGGTAGCTAATTCATAATGATAAAATATCAGAAGCAAATATAGCATTTTTACAATTTAAAAAAAATGCTTTGCTTTAAAATAAAATGTTGCAGCTTTGGTAAAATAGAACATGTATCCAAATACTGACCAGAATCAATTACACAAACATATAGGGATTTTCATTTAGAATATAAGGATTCAGAAAGTCACCTACCAGGTTTTAATTTTTTATTAAATTTATTGGGGTAACATTTGTTAATAAGATTATATAGTTTTCAAGTACAGATTTCTATACTACATGATCTGTATAGGTTATTAAAGTATACCTCATTTTGAGATTTTCACTTTGATCACAAAAACATTTGAAATGAAGTTTTGCAGTATAACTCAGCTGGTACCCATCTTCAACAGCTTTTCAGCATAACATGTGAGGTAAGCATCATTTGTAGTCATACATTTTTGCCACCCTTAATCTGTCTGGTCAGATTCTCCAAATTACTTCACTCTCTGTTTCGTTTGTGCTTAAAATGTGTGTCATTCTGTGTTGTCATCTGGGAGTACATTTGTTTCGCTAGTTGGTTTTCCTTTTTCTTTTTTAAACATTCACCTCAAGAAACCGAGGTTTCGGCATGATCCCGTAATTGAATGATCTTTAACATGGCTGGGAATCTGTGTTGAGACAATGCTAAAGTCATTAAGGCTGGAGATTTTATCCCTTTCTGTAAGTGAATTTTCAAAACAAATTTGTGATATCCCCACTGGAGTGCTGCATACTACTGTGCATACTTAAGCAGATCTCTTAAAAAGTCATTTGTTTTTCGAAGTATATATATATATATATATATATATATATATATATATATATATATATATATATCGCTTTGTTAAGTTAAAGACGATGGCCTGAAAATGACAAGCTCAACAATTTTTTTTATAGTAGAATTTAAGCTGTGGCTCTTGTGAGGCACTGAAATACGTCAAATTCTTTTTTTTTTCAAGATACAGATTTTGTTATACTGTACTGGATACTGTCATACAGAACAATGGTTTTCAAATTTCTTAACCATAGCCCTCAGTACAAAAATTTTTCATCATGACTCAGTACACATATGTGTATATAACAAAAGTGTCACCAGACATTACCCTTACAGTGTACCATGCAGTTTAATGTTTTTTTATTCTTTTTTAATGCTGATAGAAACTCAGTGGGGCACACAGCCTATGGAATAACACTGGTCTAGAGGAAGAAGTATTATCCTTACTGTTCTTTTGAATAATAAATTATTATCTTTCTGAGCTCCATACTTTCTACCATATGGGTGATCCCTCCTTCAATACTGCCTTTTGTGTCCTTTGAAAGAAATTATATCTTTTAAGTTTCTTGATAAAATGTTATACTTCTTAGCATGTTTATTATATACCAGTAAGGAGGAAACATGTTTCCCCTTGTCTTGAGAGCTCTACTGGTTATATATTTGTGTTCAATTGTATAACAGCAAACCCCCTGAAATGTGCTTTTTTATTAGCACTTTTAGAAATTCCTTATAATAACGTAGTTGTGCTCCAAGATTCATTGTTGCCTTAATTGCAAACACCAGTATTATACTTTATTTCTGTTTAATGGCCACACTTGGGATGCAAACTCTCCAGTGAGTCCAGAATGTGCATGCATTTGACTTTTACTTTTCTCAAAACTGAAGCAATTCAAGGAACTATAAGAAACAGTTTTAAAGTAAAATGATCAAATATCCTGGCATGAAAATATGTCAGAGATAAATGAACCCAACTGCTTCCATTTACTGAAGGCACAGGGACAACAACCTTCACTGAGCTCTACCATATATAAGCACTTTACCTGCATTATCGTGTGGATTTTAATCCTCAAAATACTGCCACAGGGTAGGCATCATACTTATTTTTAAATTGAAGGAGGTGATGCTCATGTTAACTTGCCAGGCACACAGCTAACAAACGGCAAAGCCAGTATTCAAACCTAACTCCAACTCCAAAACCCTTCCATGTCTTGCTGCATTTCTTATATCAGAGACAAAGGAACTATCAGAGAAATGATGTAATGAACTCCATGTCATAGAGATTTTAAGAGCCAGCAGTATAATTGTTTCCACTATCATATACTACCTCCCATTACTGACCTCAAGATGCATCTCTTATTCCATTCTTTTCTTCATGTTCATGCACCAGAGCTGTTTTCCAGTCCCCCAAACTCTGATGAAACTCTGCCTTTGCCCTTGTTGTTAAAGAAACTAGGCAATGGATATTTAAAATGCTGTTAAGCATGTATTCATTCAAACTAAAAGACTAGGAAATCAGCAATAAGACATCATGAAGAAAACTGAGCACCATTCTATTTCCATCAAACAAAGCTATTGACCATAACCTAAAAGCTTAGTTTAGTCAGTATTAAGCTTGATATTTTCAACTACCTCATAGGGTGAACAATTCAGCTGGAGTCTGAATCACCTTTAGAAAGGGTAATCAATGTAATAAGCTGAGGTTATATCCACACATAAACTAATTTACTGGGGGGGAGCCTGTATAATTAATAATACATTTCATTATTAACTAAGAAACTCTAGTATCATATTATTACCGATAACGAGAGTATTGTATATTATTTTGCAATGTTTTTATGTCCGAGGATATTCCATTCAACCTCCTTCTCTGAGTGGGTGGAGGAGTGGAGAGATAGATAGTGGGTATATCCAGATTGAAAGAGCATAATAATTAAATATGTGGGTGCTGGAATTAGTCTCACTAGATTCATAATCTGCTTAGTAATTGTATAACCTGAGGCAGGTTACCAAACATTGCTAAACCTCAGTTCCTCATGTAGGGTCTCAATAAATGTTAACTATTATCATTTTTAAACTGGCTTCTCTTAATTATCCTACTTTCACAAATACTAATAATTAATATTGCAGAGTTCCTAAAACTCTGTAGAAATACAGATGACATTTTAATTGGGGCCAAATAGAAGATTTCTGATGATAAATAACTAACAGCACTCCATCTTGAACATATATAGTGCTTTCCTTAAGGATTACACCAATAGCAAATAGTTTGATTACATTATCCCATGATGACTTATTGATATTGGTAGGAGTCTGCAATTTTTTGAATCTGAAGTATATTTCATTTGTAAAACTTCAATAGAACTGCTAAGCTATCCAAAGTCCAAGTCCTTCCAGACAAATGCTCCCCCTGCTGATTTTCTTCAGAGCTGCAGAAACATCTGAGGGCTGGCCAAGTTGGAAGGGGGAATTATAGCAGAAAAAAATGGGGAGAACACACTAACTGAACCTGATTGTGGTATACAGATTTTTCCAAAGGCAGTACTCTCCTGTTAAGTTTTCAAGATATCAAATATTTTGAAGAACAGAGAGGAGGATTTGTCCAGGTTAATTGACACATAGATCATTCTCTAAAATGAAAAGCATGTACAGAATAATAAGACATGAAGGGTATCAAATAAATGGGGTCAAACACAACAGAATATTTTTACTCCATTGTAAGCAATATCCTTTCCTTTGCTGATGTATAGCCAGTGTCTTCATCGAATACAAATTCACTTCAAAGCAGTAGTGGTGAGGTAATAAATTAATGATACTATAGCAGGATTTTTACAACAATTTCATAACTTTTCTGACTGAAAGCTATAGTTTTCAGTATTTGGGAGATGGTTACTTATTCCCATTAGAGAAGATTATAAGAGCAAAAGATTGATTCTGCACATTTTTAAACAATCTGTCATGGACACAGCATTGAATGGAATGTGGAAATGATGCAGACTTAGAAAGAAAAAAGGGGGGAGAAAGGAATGATAGTTTATACAGAAGAGAAGTGTTTTGTAATTCAAGCTAATTATCGTGTGAAGCCAATAAAGTGCAAATTTCAAAATTTACTTACAAAATGAAGGTTACAGCACATAGCTTACTTTTTTGTTGTTTTTATTTTATTTTATTTTTGCCATCACCACTTATCCCCTCTATGCCCTCTTCCACCTCAACCCACCCTCCTCCTCCAACAATCACCATTACTTTTTTAATTTCCTTATTGATTAAGGTATTACATATGTGTCCTTATCCCCCTATTACCCCCACACACACCCATGCCCTCACTCCACTGTTGTCTGTGTCTATTGGTTATGCTTATATGTATGCATACAAGTCCTTTGGTTGCTCTCTCCACCTTACCCCCGCCCTCCTGTACCTTCCCTCTGAGGTTTGAGCATCTGATCAATGCTTCTCTGTCTCTGGATCTGTTTTTGTTCATCAGTTTATGTTGTTCATTACATTCCATAAATGAGTAAGATCATGTGATATTTATCTTTCTCTGACTGGCTTATTTCACTTAGCATAAGCTCTCCAGTTCCATCCATGCTGTTGAAAATGGTAAGAATTCCTTCTTTTTTACTGCAGCATAGTATTCCATTGAATCACCATTACTTTTATTATCATTTTATAGGTTATAAAATACACTTCACTATTAACTAAGAAACTCTAGTTTCTTATTAGAGATAATAAGAGCATTGTATATTATTTTGCTTTATTTTTATGTCTGTTTTTCTCTCATTGCTAATTTACTTTCATTAACTTCACACTTCCTCTCACATTTCTTCAAAAGGTATGATTTGCTCTTTAAAATGCGTTTTTATAAATACTAAATGATCAGTATTATACAGTCATTTCATTATGCTAACCTCAAAATCTGTCTTGTGCAACAAAAACTGGGGTAATAATGCTTATATCAGAAAAAAAAGTCTTTAAAATGAAGGCCACAGTAAGAGACAGTGAAGTACACTATATAATGATAAACAGAGCAATCCAACAAGAGGATATAAGCCTTGTAAATATTTATGCACCCAACATAGGAGAACCTAAATATTTAATGCAAATCTTGATGGACATAAAAAGATAAATCAAAAGCTATACAGTCATATAAGGGGATTTTAACACCTCATAGACATTAATAGATAGATCTTCCAGACAAAAAAAATCAACAAACTGAAGCCTTAAATGACATACTAGATCAGATGGACTTAACTGATATCTTCAAAGCATTTCAGCCCAAAGCAACAGAATATACATTGTTTTTAAGTGCACATGGAACATTTTCTAGGATAGACCACATGTTAGAACACAGGACAAGTTTCAATAAATTTAAGAAAGTTGAAGTCATATCAAGCATCTTCTCTGACCACAACGGTATGAAACTAGAAATTAATCACAAGAAAAAAAACCTGAAAAAGACACAATAACATGGAGGCTAAATAAAGTGCTACTAAACAATGAATGGGTTAACAATGAGATCAAGAAAGAAATCAAAAGCTACCTTGAAACAAATGAAAATGAGAACACAGCAACCCAAAATTGAAAGCACTGAAACCCAACAGTGAAAGCAATCCCAAAAGGGAAGTTCATAGCATCACAGGCCTATCTCAAGAAATAAGAAAAATCTCAAATAAACAATCTAACTTTACACTTAAAAGAACTAGAAAAAGAACAAAAAGTAAAGCCCAAAGTAGAAGAAATAAAATATTAAAGATTAGAGCAGAAATAAACAAAATAGAGTCTAAAATACAATATAAAAGATCAATGAAACCAAGAGCTGGTTCTTTGAAAAGATGAACAAGATTGATGAACCTTTAGACAGACTCATCAAGAAACAAAGAGAGGGGACCCAAATGAATAGAATCAGAAATGAAAGATGAGAAGTAACAACTGAAACCACAGAAATATAAAGGATTTAAGAAAACATTATGAACAACTATATGCCAACAAATGGGACAATCTGGGCAAAATAGATAAAATCCAAGAAACATACAATCTTCTAAAACTGAATCAGGAAAAATCAGATAATCTGAATAGACAGATTAATGAAATTAATGAATTTAAAGCTGTAAAAAAAAGAAAGTCCTAGGCCAGATGACTTCACAGGTGAGTTTTATCAAATATTTAAAATATTTAAAGAATGATTAACATATATCCTTCTCAAACCATCCCAAAAAGTTTAAGAGGAGGGAGGACTCCCAAGCTCATTTTATAAGGCCAGCATTATCCTAATTCCAAAACTAGATAGAGACATGATAAAGAAAGAAAAGTATAGGCCAATATCCCTGAAGAACATAGATGCTAAAATCTTCAACAATCACCAAATATGGATCCAGCAGTATACAAAGAAAATTACACACCATGATGAAGTGGGATTTATTTGGGGGATGCAGGTTGGTACAATGTCTACAAATCAATAAACGTGATACACCATATAAACAAAAGGAAGCATAAAAATTATATCAATAGATACAGAAAAAGCATAATCCAGCATCCATTTATGATTTTTTAAAAATCTCAGCAAAGTAGAAATGGAACATACCTCAACGTAAAAAAAAGCCATATATGACCAACACACAGCAAATGTCATACTCAAGGGGCAAAAACTAAAAGTGTTTCCCTTAATATTGAGGACAAGACAGGGATGCCCACTTTCACCACTCTTATTCAACGTGGTACTGGAAGTTCTAGCACAGCGATCAGACTAAAAGAATAAATAAAAGTCATCCAAATTTTAAAGGAAGAGGTAAAACTGTAGTTATTTGCAGATGATATGAGAGTATAGAGAGAGAGCCCTAATAATTCCATCAAAAAAACCTATTAGAACTGATAGATGAATTCAGTAAAGTATCAGGGCACAAAATAAATATCCAGAAATCAGTTGCATTTTTTTGCACCAATAATGAACTACCAGAAAGGGAAACTAAGAAAACAATCCCATTTACACTTGTTTCAAAAAGCAACAACAACAACAAAAACTTAGGAATTTAACCAAGAATGTAAAAGACCTATTCTTGGAAAATTATAAGACACTGAAGAAAGAAACTGAAGAAGATACAAATAAATGGGGGCATACTTCATGTTCATGGATAGGAAAAATTAACATCATTAAAATGTCCATAGTACCCAGAGCAATCTACAGATTCAATGCAATACCTATTAAAATACCAGTGGTGTTTGTCACAGAACTAGAACAAATATTCCAAAATTTATATGGAATCACCCTGAATAGCCACAACATCTTGAGAAAGAAGAAAGTTAGACGAATCATGCTACCTGACATCAAACTTTACTACAAGGCCATAGTAATCAAAACAGCATGGTACTGGTATAAAAACATACATACAGATCAATGGAACAGAATAGAGAGTTTAGAAATAAACCCACACTTTCATGGTCAATATTTGACAAAGGAGACAAAAACATATGATTGGGGTAAAGGTAATCTATTCAATAAATGGTGTTGGAAAAATTGGACAGACGTGCAAAGGAATGAAACTGAACCACATTCTTACACCATACATAAGGATAAACTCTAAATGGATTAAAGACAAATGTTAGGCTCAAAATCATAAAAATTTTAGAAGAAAACATAAGCAGTAAGATCTCAGACATTTCTTATAATATTTTTTCTGAGATATCTCCTTGGGCAAAGGAAACAAAAGAAAAAAAATAAACAAATGGGACTACATCAAACTAAAATGTTGTTACACAGAATGGCTATCATCAACAAATCAACAAACGACAAGTGCTGGCAAGAATTTAGAGAACCCTCAAGTACTGTTGGTGGGAAAGCAGATTGGTGAAGCCACTTTGGAAAGCAGTTTGGAGTTACGTCAAAAAATTAAAAATGGAACTGCCTTATGACTCAGGAGTTCGATTTATGGGAATATATTTGAAGAACACTGAAACATTAATTTGAAAGAATATATGCATCCCTATGTTTATTGCAGCATTATTTACAATAGCCAACATTTGGAAGCAGTCCAAGTGTCCATCAGTAGTTGAGTGGATAAAAAAGTTGTGGTATGCCCTAACCGACTCAGTGGATAGAGCACTGGCCTGTGGACTCAAGGGTCCCAGGTTCAATTCCAGTCAAGGGCATGTACCTCGGTTGTGGGCACATCTCCACTGGGGCATGTGCAGGAGGAGGCTAATCTATGTTTCTCTCTCATCGATGTTTCTAACTCTCTATCCCTCTCCCTTCCACTCTGTAAAAAATCAATAAAATATATACTTTTTAAAAAGCTGTGGTACATTTACACAATGGAATACTACTCAGCAGTAAAAAAAATGAAGGAAATTTTACCTTTTTTGACATCATGGATGGACCAGGAGAGTATTATGCTAAGTGAACTAAGCCAATCAGAGAAAGACAAGTACCATATGATTTCACTTATATGTGGAATCTAAGGAAAAAAATTAACAAACAATATAGAAACAGACTCATAGATACAGAGAACAGACTGACAGTTGTCAGAGGAGATGGGGGCTGGGGGGACTGGGTTAAAAAGGTAAAGGGATTGAGCAAAAAATAAAACTCATAAACACAGACAACATTACGGTGATTACAAGAGAGAAAGTGGGGCAGTGAGAGATAGAAGGTAAAAGGGGGATATATAATGATGATGGAAGGAGAGTTGACTTGGGATGGTAAGCACACAATACAATAGACAATAGAATTGCACACCTGAAACCTATACAATTTTATTAACCATGTCACCCCAATAAATTCAATAAACAATTTTGAAGGTATTTGAAATGAATGTTAAAACATTTTGAAGCTGTATTATGGAGGGGAAAATACTGGAAAATTACATGTCTTTTTACTTAACTGTAAAGTCATGTCTTACTTTAATAGATCTTTTAAAATATGTAATGGGGCTGACCCATCAGTCACTTTTTACATAGCTACTATGTGAAATGTGGATTTAAATTGCCATAGTTTCACTAGTGAGATAATGGATACATAAAAATTGTTACAGAGTTACTTCCCCATGAGTTCCACCGCACCTTTTCTCAATGAAAGGATTTAGTCTTCCATACCATATAAGGGAAGAAAGTGGTAGAAATTCCACCAATACTCTTGTCAAAGCTACTATTGTCTTGAGGGGGGAATATTGAATCAAGCTTGAGCATTTAACACAGATTGATTCTAAGAAAGCTCCTTTTTCCATCCATGTTTATGCTTGTGTTTACTATTGTACCATTTCTATGTGGATATTTACCAAACTTCTTCATACTTACAGGTATAGCATAACCCTGTAATTGCCCAAGTCAATATCCATGTAGACAAGAGGCCACAAAAATGATCATTTTGCATCTGTGTTTATTTTCAGTCATGTCAATAGCCAATATCAGTTAAGACACACTGATCAAGTAAATTATTGTCTGAGTCAGCTATTAAGGGGGCCAAAATAGCCAAATTATGATGTGCAGGCCTAATTTTAGATCATACAGACACAGCCATAGTCAATTAGCCTCAATAGAATAGCACAAGTGTAATTTCCATAAATTACCATGTTCTCCACATTTCAAGTAAACATACATAAAAAACTATTAGTATTTGCAGCAGAACATACCCCTTTCCATGAGTCTGAAAATACTTCCAAATAAGTTTTCCCCGTGGTCTCAGTAAGACCCCATCATTCCAAATTAGAATGACATTTACAGTTTCATTCCAAATAAACAACAAATAATAAGCAATAATCCAAACATGTTCGGTTTGCCTGCAATTATATTTCTCAGTGTTTGTAGAAAACTTGCATCTTCTATAATTTGCACACCATTCTGGATTTTCTCATACAAAATATGAGTATTTTGTACTACAAAAAATTGGAGCTTTCTTTCCTATTGTGTAAGTAAAGATTATTTCCTATTTCTCCTCTCTGTGACTCAATTTCTTTATACGTAAAATACCACTATGATCTTACCTGTAAAGCAGTACTCAACTGTAAGAATAGAGGATTAAAAGAGTTGACACATGTAATGCAATTAAAACAGAGTCTGTCACGTAGGAAGTGTTCAATAAGTGTTAATTATTATTGTTATCACTTTTATTACCTTATTACTACAGATGCTGCTTTAGAGCATTAATCTTTTATACATTAAATTATTTCCAGAGTCATATCAGTCAAGAATAAATTAAATGTATACAGCAAAAATGAAGAAAGACTGTGAAAGGTCCAAATTCATAATTAAAATATTTTGTAAACTTTTAGGATTTGGAAGTGGGACATATTCTTTCTCACTCACCCAGATGTTTTCACATCTTTTGATTAAAAGTAAAATATTCCCAGATGAAATCTTAAGAAAGTACAACTATTAGTTAGAAAAATGTGTCGCAAAGCAAATTTTCACATCCGAAAAGTTAAATGTGATTATGTTCAAAAATAAAAAATAATAATAAGGGCTATTTAAGGCACCCAAGAACAGGTAGGAATTACAGACTTTTAAAAATCAAGTCGTTTTGTTGTGGTTAATAAATAAAGAACACTATCAAAACACCAAAATTATTTGATCAGTGTAAAATCTAAAAGAACTGAATTTTCCAGAGGCTAATAAAAGGTTATCTTGGGACGCAGAAATTCAAATTTCCTTCAAAGTGGTAAAATGCAAGTACAAACAAAGAATAACTTGATTTGCCAGCTTTCAGCCCAGAACTGCCCTATTCCCACAGAGCCTGGAGATGTGCCAGGCTCCTACGCTTATTCTTGACTTTATGACAGAGGGTGTTCTTTTCCTGTGAGCTTTTCTGGGCATGAGAGAACATATCCTAACCAGGATGAACCTCTGCCACAGAGCAGAACTATCCTAAGGATAATGTGGCAATGTTTTGTAAAACCTAGCAGCCAGATTTTCATTTCTTCGGACAAAGCCAGCCTTCAGCACATTGTGAAAGAGATGGAGTTTCCTCAGTACAAGCCATTACCCATTACTGAGCATTCAGTGCCCTCACACTGCACCCTAACTTCCCACAGACCCTCACCCTGAGTAGCTTTCATGAGATAGGTCTATGACTCGAAATCCTGGCTGCACTAGAGCTTTATAACAATACCGCTGCTTAGGCGCAACCCTCAGGGATTCTGGTTTAATTGGTCTGGCGTGGAGTCTAGGCATGGTTTTTTGTTCTTTTGCTTTATTTTATCTCCAGCTCCCCAGATGATATTCTTGTTCAGGCAGAGTTAGGAATCACTGATGTAGAAGAACAATATTTCTCATTTGAGTCTGCAGACCACTGCAATCACCAGTGATGCTTAAGGGATGGGGTGGAAAAGGTGAAGAGGATTCGAAGTTACAAACTGCCAGTTACAAAACTAGTCACAGGAAAGTAAAGTACTGCATAGATAAGATAATCAATAATAGTATAACTATGTATGATGTCAGATGGGTACCAGACTTATCATAGTGATCACTTCACAAGGTATATAAATATCTAATCTCTATCCTGTACACCTGAAACTAATACAATATTGTTTGTCAACTCTAACTGAAAAATAATTTTTTAAAGTGAAGATTCTTGAGTACTTAGATATTCTGAATCTTCGTTTTAACAAACACCCCAGGTTACATGTAAGAACAAATTTTTCCCTTATTAAAACTTATCAATCTTTTGTCACATTTTCTACTAATTGGTTGGTTATGGGGATGAGGGGAGGAGACAAACCTTATAGTACCTATTGTACAGGTAGTTTCCTACTTCCCTTGAGACATCTCTGGTGAGCTAAGGTTTAGTCAATAAAAGAGAAAAGTTTTGATCCCTGGAGCTAAGCTCCTAAGCCCCACTAGCTCCATCTTTTTTTTTATTTTTCTTTATTTATTAAGGTATTAGCTCCATCTTATGGTTCCTTGCCTCATGGGTGACCAACTCCACAAAATGGCCATGTTTTCATTAGATTTATTAAACTCAAAGTGAATATTTACCAGCACCTACCCATTCTCTTCAATTATGTAAACATTTGTGGCTTTTTTCCCCATGCCATTGCCTTATATCAGTGGTTCTCAAACTTGGCTGCACATTGCTATCACCTGGCAAGCTTTAAAAAAAATACATATGTCTGGGTCTGATCTCCAAGGTTCTGATTTAACTGGTCTTGGATGGACCTGAGCATAAGATTTTTTAAAAAGATCTCAGGTGATTCTACTGTGCAGACAAGGCTGAGAATCACTTTCCTTAAAGGAAATGATGCAGTCTTCCACAGGTATGGGTGGCTCAGCAAACCTCACAGGAGGAAGATCCAATAAGTACAATTATTACATGTAACCTGGAGCTGGTAAAAAGAAGATATTTTCCTGCAATTCAAAAAAAACCTGCTTTGAACTTTGAACCCATATAGACCTAAAGAGCATTATGCATGTATCATCATATGCCATCATAACATGGGTGGTTGTTACTAACGTGCTACTTTTGTTTGATGTGTTAATTCCCTGATATCATTTACTTCCCTCTCTCACCAGCTACACTAAAACCAGTCTGCTTTTCAGAAATAAAGATAAGGATTACTTAAACTGAAATCTGGCCCCTCTGGGTCTGGATTTGTCTTTGTTTTGTTTTGTAGGTCACTCTCTGGGCGCATTGTTGGAGGGGTTTGGTGGTTCTTCACCCTGATCATAATTTCTTCCTATACTGCCAATCTCGCTGCTTTCCTGACTGTGGAGAGGATGGTTTCTCCCATAGAGAGTGCTGAAGACTTAGCTAAGCAGACTGAAATTGCATATGGGACCCTGGACTCTGGATCAACAAAAGAATTTTTCAGAGTAAGTTCTTTACGTTTAATTGGGCCTGCTGGTTTTTGTTGTATCATCTTCTCACAAAGGCAAATTCACAGTGCTATAAGGGAGGGTTAGGAAAGAATGGGAATGTTATCAAGGCAGAGAATCTTACTAATAAATATAGCACTCCTTGGTTGATGACTTAATTCATTGTCCTTTAGAACTAAGACTTGTGTGTGACATAAGTGGCATGCCAAGAGCTCTAAGCTTGAACTGCCAGGTTTGAATCTCAACCCTGCCACAAAGTGATTGTTTGTCCTTGGGCAAGTCATTTAACTTCTGTCAGCCTCAGTTCCCTTCCTTGAATAACGAGGGTATTGAACTAAGTAATATATATTCTCCTTTCTAACTTTTACAAGAGCAGTGATTTTGTGTCTCAGCAGTTCACAGAAGTTAGGTAATTGACTCTGTCTAGGATTGTGAAGACTGATGGACTATAAAATTACCTATTCTATTTTAGACATTGGTTTTCTATTGAAATGTATTACAGTTGTTTCAAGTAGTAATGGACATGCTGATAATTCAATTTTCAGGGAAGCAATAATTGTTTTTAAATTTCATGAGAAGACATATTTTCCCCTCTAACTCCCTCCCCGGAGGCCAACTCTTAGTGAGGAAACAGTAAATTGTTCATTAGCAAAAGTTACATAAACACTATCAAGATGAAAGGAGATGGAGGCAGACAATTATAGAAGGATAATGTGATGGACAAACCACTTGTACATAAACTAGAGGCCTGGTGCACGGAATTCATGCACTAGGGGGTGAGGGTCCCTCAGCCCAACCTGCCCCCTCTCACAGTCCAGGAGCCCTCAGTGAATGTCCTACTGATGGCCACTGTCTTGCAGGAGAGGCTTGGAGTAGGCGCTGTGTGTGTTTGTGTGTGTGTGTTTGTCCACTGGGGCCTGTCCCCAGACACACCATGTAAGCTC